>PVKE010001760.1:0-35400 GCA_004027555.1 Craseonycteris thonglongyai
CACCCAGGGCAGAACCGGGGCCTCCCGCATGCGAAGCTCTCCTCGACGAGAACTGAACTGGGGCACATCCCAGTTCAGCATAAGGGTTCGCAAAGGCTGAGGCCGGGATTTGATCCTTGGACCCTGGGGTTGCAAGACGAGTGCTCAACCCACTGAGCCATCCCATCTTCCCCTAATATCCAATGTCTTGAAAACTGTTGTTTTATATATTTTGCCCATTATTTTGTTGTTTCAGGTGAGAGAATAAACTCATTCCCTATTACTCCACCTTGGCCAAAAGGAAAGGCGATGGATAAGCCCAGATCTCATCTCAAGGAACCCATATCTCTGCAGGTGTTTCTGTTGGGCAACTGCAATGGAGAACGATTAGTATAAGTCATCCTAATTCCTCTTTAAAGTGTTTTTCAAAAATCTTGGGTGAACCAAACAATTAATTCCTTCTGAAGGCTATATTTGGCCTTTGGCTTGCCATTTTGATACTTGTACTCTGTCTCCAGATCTTTTTCACTTGTTTTCACTTGCTTAAACCTCAACATGGACTTTCTTTACATTTTACAAGTGCAGAAATGAAGACTCAGAGAGGTTAAGCAGCCTGCCCAGAGCTAGGAGCTGGAAGACACAGAATTTGAACGCAGGTCCTCTCTGACTTCAAAGCCGTTTCTTACATGAAATTCCTATGCGTTGTCCTTCTCTGCACCATTACACGGCACATTGTTTTCATGTATGCACTGTGTGCTCCTTCCGTCCCCCCTGGAGTTTGAGACTTCCTCGTCTTGTGGTCCCCACCCCTTGTTTCGCAGAGGGCCTGACCCCGTGGAGCTGCAGAGGGAATTTTTGTTAAACAAATGACTTCTCTCGATATGTTTGGCTTCATAACGTTTCGTGCTTTCTCCAGTGCACACCTGTCTATTAAGTGGGAGGTATGTTACCGGCAGCACAGGTGGGAGTTCAATCATGCAGCTGTTACCTGGGAGACGATGCCTCTGGGGCCTCCAGGGTAAGGAGCATGCAGTGATGTCAGGATAGAGTCGGTTCTGAGAGGCTAGAGGGCTGGCTCATGAGCCACCTTGGAGGGATTTACAACATTTTGTTGAAGTTCTAAGATGTTGGAGGGGGAATATTCAACTTTAGTAGTCATCAAAAAAATTCAAATTAACAAACAAAATAGTAGCCTAATTTATGAAAAAAACAACAACCTGGGGATTGATGAAAATATAAGAAAGAGATGCTCACATATGCTGCTGGTGGCATTATAAATCCATCTTTTATAAAGGCCATTTAGCAAAGCTCATCAAAAGCCTTAAATATGTTCATATTGTTTGACTAAGCCATTTCACATCTAGAACATTCTATATTAAGGCCATAATCGAACAAGATTTATCCATGAGCGCATTCATTGTAGCACTGTTTATATTACATTAGTAGAAAACAAAGGACTTGATAAATGCATCAGTTCCAAAGACAACCAACCCCACACAGCCTTTAAAAACAAATATACGGAAAACTAATGACTTGAAAATGTTTATGAACAATTGTTGGTTAAGAAACTCAATTATAAAATTATGTGCATTTAATCATAATCCATACTTTCTATGTGCTTGGCTTAATTTCATCAACTCATTTGGTCCCTACAATAATCTTCGGAGGCAGGTCCTGTCTTTGTGGATGGAGGAGGGGCAGAGCCAGTCCAGGGCCTTAACAGCCACACCCAGGGGTCCTCAGAATGGGGTCTTGGAACCTCTTAGAAATGCTAATTTTGGGGAAGCTGGGATGGCTCAGTGGGTTAAGCGCTCACTTTGCAGCCCTGGGGACCAAGGATCGAATCCCGGCCCAGGCCTGTGCGGACCCATATGCTGAACTGGGGAGTGTCCCCAGTTCAGTTCTCACAGGGGTGAGACTCTGGCCCAGTTCCTGCCCTGTGCAGCCCCACTCCCACCTGTGGAATGAAACTATGGGGAAAAACCAATGATGTACAACTATGGAGACTGTTCTGGGCCCTCCCCCTTCTCTCTGTCTCTTTCTCTGTGTCAAAAACAATAAAAATAAATCTTAAAAAAAAAAAAAGAAATGCTAATTCCCAGGCCTTCAGATCAGAAGCTCCGAGGTGGGGCCCGGCCAAAGGTCTTGAAGAAGTCTTCTAGGTGGACACATGGTCTACACTATTCCACCTTTCCTTGGCATTTGAAAATGTATATGTGTGTATCAAAAAATATCTGATGAATTAGTCACTAAAATATTAATAGCATCATCTCTGGATGATGAGATTCTGGGTAATTTCTTTTTTTGAGAGGTTTTCCTTTTTTTCTTTGCTGCTTTCAGAAGTTACACAATGAACATTAGTGACCAGAGTGGGAGGGTGGGTAGAAAGTGTTCTTAAAAAAATAAAGTCCCCAGGGAGAGAAGGAGCCCTTCCTCAAGCTCAGTGAGCAGGTCTGTATTTGCAGGGTAGGGGATGTGTACTAGGGATGTGTCCCAAGTCGTGCCAGAAGCTCAGGAAGTGCTTCTCAGGTATGAGTGAATTACCAGGGGTCAAGGTGGCTGAAAGCCTGGATTTCCAACCAGCTCTCATTTGCCGCAGGGCCAGGGGCTACACTTGGAGAAACAAGGGACTAGAGAGAGGTAAGTTCTGGACTCCCAAAAGGCCAGCTCCACAGAGGAACCTTTTCTGGTTCAGAGATGTGTTCCCAGGGCTGAGAACAGAACAAAGAAGAGTTACCAAATGCACACGCAGGACCCTGCAAGCCGGGAATCCTGCTGGGCACGCAGAGTACTGGGATTTAACTATGGTCCTGAACCTGCTGCCTGCACCCTCCCGGGCAAGCTGTGGCCTCCCAATGTCCACTGGGCAGGGTGACAGCTCTGGGCCCTCCTTGTCTAGGATGTGTAAGCCCCGCTCAGCTGGGACCAGAGCTGCCTGAGATTTCACCCTTGTTCAAAACAGAGAGCACCAGGAACTTGGCAACTTGTGGCCAGGCCAAGGAAAGGAGTGAGAAATGAAGGAATCTCTAAGTTGAGGTTTCCGTAGAAACATGAACTCATTCACACAGTCTCCATGCTGCATCTGGATTACAGGTTAGGCTCGTAAGCCTGAAATAAATTATATACGCTCCATATTATTCAGCACTGTACTATATAATAATAAATTATACAGTTATAGGCCTCAGCCCAAGTTATAACAAATGATACCACAGCGTATAATTACCTTGCACTGCACCATATAATAATAAATTAGACAGCTACAAACCTAAGTTGTGATTCCAGAAAGAGATGTGAGAATGAACAGGGGCTGTTGATCCATTTCTCTGATCAGAACCTGTTGTCAGATGAACCAGGGGCCAAAGGAGAATGGAGAGCGACTTTCCTTCCTTCCTTCTTTCCTTCCTTCCTTCCTTCCTTCCTTCCTTCCTTCCTTCCTTCCTCCTTCCACATATGTAAATGCCCCCTTGATTCTGAGTATAGACCTGACCTTGGAAACCTGGGTTAATTGGAACTAATGCCCACCCTCAAGGGTCCCCAGGCTGTGGGGAGAACCATGTGTAAATTGAAAATGCAGCACGGTGTCATAATAGCTATCAATACATGAACAGTAAAATAACAGAAGCAGTCAGGTATCAAATGGGCCAGCACAGGTGTTAACTCCTCCTAGCCCTGTGTAATAGCTGTGTCACTATACTGCTAGTAAAAAAAAACCTCCACTACTCACATCTACCTTTAAAGTTGAAGCTTATCCTCAGGTAGCTGTAGGATGAGAGGTCCTGGGGGACTGAACCCCAGATACATATTCTGTGGGAATGTGTCTAATACTACATTCCAATATATGTGTGTCATGCTACTTTTTTTTATGTAAATGATGTCATAAGTGAAAAACATGAATGTTCATTGAAGTCCTGTACTTTCCGGACAGCCCCAAATATTGCATGAGCTATACTTACACTAAAAAGGTGTTCATTGTTTATGTGAAATGCAAATTCTATTGAGCATCCTGTATTTTTATTTGAATCTAGGTGGAGGGGGCACTGGCCACTTTCTAAATACAACTCAAAACCCTGTGAACAGTCAGCGTATCATCGGAGAAGCAGAGCCTTTACCAGTGGTCCGGAAAGAGAAAATTCTCAGAGTGCTGTGACTTCATGCAGTGAGGGAGCTGGCGGGGCCACCTGTGCAGACTGTCGCCTCTGCATGTAGGGTGAGCTGGAAATTTCTACTGGTCAGCAAGAAGAAAGGAGAACAACTCTGGGTGAGAGCAAGGATGAGCGAAACCCGTGTCTGTCTGTCTCCATCTCCAATCCCGATGCTGCCCTGACTTGCAGAGAACCAGATGCCCCTCCCACGCGCTGCTCAGTACCTGGCCCAGGACTCAAGAGAAGCTGAGGGCCATCTGGTGGGAGCTGTGCGCTGCCGCCTCCGCCAACGAGATGGACAGCAACATGTGTGAGTGGCCTCTCTGCGTGGTGGCATTCAGAGTGTAAAACGATGGTGGCGTCTTCCCTTGAAACCTGGAGCAAAAGGTTGCACATGGCCAATGTCAACCCAGGACCACAGGGGAAAGGAATTCTGGGACCCGCGGCTCCTGCTTGGCTAGGTCAAGATGATACAGTTTAAGGCCCCGTGGCAGGCGCAAACCACCATTACAAAGGAAGTACTGGGTTTGCATCCCAGTTCTGCCCTTGACTGGCTCCGTCACCTGGATAAGTTAATTCTCCATGTCTTGGTTTCTTCACCTATAAAATGTTTGCAAAACTCGTACCTCCCTTGTAGAGTTGCTGAGAAGATAAAACAAGACAATGAATCCAATCTGACAGCTGACACCCCATCAGGAGTTAATGAATAATAATGACTACTTGTTTCCAAGAGTTTGCTATCCATCTCTTTTGTTTTTGGGGGGAAAAGTCACTTGTCTCATAAGATAAAATATTAAGAAACAGTATGTTGCAAAATCTTCCCCCAATTAAGTAACTCACCAGGTCAGTTTTGGAAAGATAAAACATAAACCTTCAAAGCATCTCCAAATGCCAAGATTAAAAATCAGACACCCCATGCACGCTAGTTCTAAAGCTCCAGGATCTCAGCAACCCTTTCCCGTTCCCAAAATAAACACCACAAATAAGCCCTAAGTGAGGAGAAAATAGTAAAATTATGCTTCAGCACTGCTGCAGATGCTGCGGCTGCTGATTAAAAGGAAATGCTTTATTTGAAAAGGCCACGCAGCGAAAGGAAAGTCCGGCCGCTGAGCCGCCGTGGAATGGAAGCCAGGAGGCTGGCTGGCAGGTGGTGGCCGCCAGCAGGGGCACGAACAGTGGGGCCCACAGGGGCGGGAGGCAGAGGCTCAGAGGCGAGCTGCTCTGTCTGTTTCTGGTGCTCAGAGAGGGGTGGGGAGGAGGGTTTTCCAACTGGCCCTTTCTCATCTGTAAACTCAGGGCCTGTTTTCTCTGCTGTCTCAGTGCCGTGCTTTATTTTCACGACTGACCAGGGAGGGAAAAAAAAGAATCAACTTTACTGTGGTTGGAAGAATAGGGGGTGAATTGGGCCTCTTCAGGAAGCTGGAGGCTGCTCTGTGACTCCCACTGCAAAAGGGCAGCTCCTGGGCAGTCTCTTTAGCCATTTAGCCCGATTCTGAGGTGGTTTTTTTTTTCAAGAACAACCTCAAATCTGGAATTACAAATATTCCAGATTGCTATGAGAAATAGAAATGCACTCAAGACTCGTAGGTTGGTGCCAGGGCTCGAGAGGTTGGGGAAAGTGCTCCCAGGAGTAGAGCTGGTTGGGAAAGTTCAGAGTGAAAACTGTAACGCATGTAAGACAGAGTGAACTGGAAGGCAACGTGGCATCTGGAGACGATGGAGAAAAAATGTCCGTGTGTTAAATCCGACCATTCCACTTCTAGGAATTTCTGTGCAATAATGTTTATTGCAAAATTGTTTGCAAGGAGGGCAAAAATAGAAACAGCTCAAACCTCCAGCAGTGGGGAATTCATAACCTCCCTCATTCTTCCGTGAGCGCCCCTCCAATCCATTCCTACCCAGCAAAAGCAGCCAGAGTGGTTTTTAACAACTCATTGGACCAGGCAGTTCCTCGGCTTCAGTGGCGTCCCATTTCTCTCAGGGCAAAAGCCAGGGGCCCCACCACGGCCCTACCTCCCTGGCCTCCCACGGGCCTCTCCACCGTCTTCTCAGAAATGCTCATTCTCTGTCTCCAGTCACATCAGCCTCATGGTCTTTGCCCTTGCTGTTCCCTCTGCCTGGACGATTTTAGCCCAGGTTGTTCCCTCGCCGTCCCCTGCGCTTTCTGCTGGTGGCCGTGTGAATGTCATCTCCTCAAGGAGTTAGAACACTGTGTCTAACTTGCTCTCCCTTCTCCACCCAGTAGCTCTCCCTGACTCTGTGCCATCTTATTTTCTTCATAGCACTCGGCAGAAGGTGAAATAATCGTGATTATTTATTCGTGTGTTCTCACTAGGGCTGAGAACAAGGACTGGATGTGTTGTGTGTCCTTGCCTGGTGTACAGGAGTTGCCTTTGCAGCTATCTACATGCATGGTTGGCCAATGAATGGATGAGCGAACGAACGAACGAATTAAGCATTTGATGAAGCTATTTAAAAGAATGAGGCAGATCTCTACATGTTACTTAGAAAGGTGCTCCAAATATATAAAGTAGTTGGCTAGGAGCCCATTTGTATAAAAACAAAGCTTATATAATAAGAATAGCTACTAGGTTTTGTGGGCTCACAATGATCTAGGCCCAGTTTTAACCCCTTTTTCTTTTATTGTCTTGATCTTTACAGCAACTCTTTGTGGGAGGAACTACGCTTCTAGGCACCATTCTACAGAAGAGGAAACTGAAACAGAGAGGTTAAGAAATTTGCCCAAGTTCACACAGTTGTAAAGTAGGGGGGCCCAAAAATGAATTCAGAGTCTGACTCCTATCAAATAGATTCACTAACAGGTGTAGAGATTGCCTGAGGGGTTGGAGAGAGGCCGAGGTGAGATTCAGGAGGTCCTGGACGTCGGGGGAGGGGATCGGAAGCCAATTCTATTCTTATAGCACTGTGTGATCTCAGGCAAGTTTCCTCCCTTTTCTGTGCTCACCTGGGTCCGGAGCTGCTGAGGGAGCCCAGGTGGTGGTCCTGAGCTATTGGCTAATGTTATCCAAGTACCTAGCTCCGGCCCTCAACACATGGAAACTATCCTCAAAGACTGTGAGCGTTTGGGATTCCAGGCCTAACCTTCATTGCCTGGAAACCCTGTTCTATTTCCTGGAGCCAAAACCACACGGGTTCTCCACTGGGCCTGGGCACTGGGCTCCAGGCAAGCGTCTTTCCACAGGCTCCCAGCCATTCCCAGCTGCTGCCCCAATGCCACTCCAACTGCAGTGGGATGTGCCTCCCTGGGCAGTCCAGCTGGGGGAATGCATCGGGGGCATTCTTGAAATAGCTGAGCTCCAAGCTCTTGGTGTTAAGGGCAGGGCGGGCAGGACTTCAAAGAGCCTTTGCTGCCTCTCTTGGAAGACAAGACTTTCAAACATGTCCTGCATCAGCAGAATGGCAGTTTGGAAGGGAAACAAGTTAGCAGAAGGTGGCTCTGGAATCTGGTGCAGGCCCACAGCCCTGCTTCCACGGGAGGGTGTGGTCTTGGTCAAACTCCCAGTGTAGGTTGAGCGTTTGGGTTCCCTGTAACCACCCTTTCTGAGCACTCATACGAACTGCAAGTTCACCTTCAGTTGTGTGATTATTTGGTGATCTTGGCCCCACCTGCCCCTCGCCCCCTTGTGTCTACAGTATGACCTACTGTAGATGCTGGGTAAATAGCTTTGAATGAATTTCCCTTTCTGCCAATTTTGTCACATCAGAAAGGCCCTGGGAATTAACTCTGCAGCTCTAGGACTAATTTGATGGGTAACTTGGACCTTTGCTTTCAAAGGTGTGAGGCTCTGGAGTCAGCCTATCTGGATTTGAACCCAGGCTCCGCCTCCTACTGGCTGTGTCACCTTGGGCAAGTTTCTTAACTTCTCTGTGCCTCAGTTTCCTCATCTAGGAAATGGGACCCTCACAGTGCCTATGTCACAGATTGGCATGAAAGATAAATGGCTCAGCAAATGGAAGGCACTTACAATAAGGACTGGGATAGAGTAAGGTCTAGATAAATATTAACTCGTCCTTTTTAAAAATTGTGATTACATCAACTTAAGGTATAACTTACAAATAATAAAATGGACTCATTTTAAGAATACTGTTCGACGAGTCTTGATAGCTGCATGCACCAATGTAAGCACCACTTCAGTCTAGATAAGGGGTATGTCCATGCCCCCGAGTTCCCTCTGTCCCTTCAGTTGGTCCCCTCCTGCACCCGCCACCCCGCATCCACTCCTCTGCCTTCTGTCCTGATAGACTCGTTTTGCCGGTTCTAGAACTTGATATAAATGGGATCATCCAGTGAGCCCTGTTGAGCATCGGGCTGCTTTTGCCCAGCATAGTGTGTTTTTGAGATTCATCCACGTTGCTTGCATATCGGTAGTTTGTTCCTCTTTTACTGCTGTAACTCATGTTGCTCGTGTTATTAGCAATGATTTTCTCAGTCTCCTCATCTGTAAAATGAGGTTAATAACTGTCACCCCATAGAATGTGAGGAACAAACAGGAGTGTGAGTAATGCTGCTGCCACAGGGAGCCCCCACAGAGCACTCAGCGTCCCACATGCCAGCCTGCTCCCCACCACGGCCCCCTCACCCCTGTTCCAGGGACTGGGGCCCAGAGGGTCAGGGCCTTGTGGAGCTGATGGGGGAAAAGCCTTGTGAACAGATGCACAGCCTGAATGGGTGGCCGCGTTTAGAAAGCAGACTTATTTTTTAATACCTCGCCTTGTGCCCTTTCCCTTATTTCCCTCTTCTAAGGATAATTAAAATGCAAGCTGGCGCTCCCTGCGAGGAGACAGCTGAAGATTTAATTGCCCCAAGAAACATTTTCCCGTGAAAGGTCCTGCAGTAACGGCAGCTCCCGGCCTGGTCGCGCCAGCGCCTTGCGTCCCGCACATACGATTAGTGGCAATGTGTTCATCTGCATGTGCTCATGGTCCACTTGCCGAAACCGAGGGAGCCAGGGCTGCACGGAGCTGACAGCCTCAGCTGGGCCTCCGCCTTCTCACCATTGAACCCTCACCCGGCCTCATTCTGGAGGCAGGTCTGTGGCTCAGGTCCATGCGACTGGCTGCCACACCAGCTGACCCTGCCCAGAGTGGCCTGCGGGCCAGAAGGCCGGGCGGCTGGGAACTGCACCTTCCACCATGATGTCTTGGCCTGTTGTCCTTGAAGCGGGGCCAGGAGGTCACAGCTGCCCAGCGGTTGAGCCCTGCCAGCTCTCGAAGTGGAGCCACCTACCAGCAGCGCCAGGGTAGAGACAGGTCTTCAGTCACTCATACTGCTTCTCCAGGACAGCCGGCTTCCATAGACGAGCCATCAAAGGCTCAGATGAGGGCCACTTTTGGCCTGCTGGGGACCTGACTGTTCGGAACCCAGGATCACGAAGGAAGCCAGACTGATCAGTGAGAAAAGTCAGACCGACAGGGGTTTGAAGCCTCATTCCAAACCTGCCAGCGGGGATGCCTTCATTTCTCCTAAGATGCCACAGAACCTTCAAGTTCTAGGATTTTTTACATCCTCTTCATGTTCTTCTTTCCTTCCCACCTTCCCTCCCTCCCTCCCTTCCCATCCACTCATCTTCCCATGCATTTGTCCATCTAACCATTCATCTTCTCCCCCTCCTTCCCATCCACCCATCCATCCATCCATCCATCCTCCCATTCATTCATCCTCTCGTCCTCCACCCTCCCATCCCTTCATTCATCCTGCTGTTCATCCACCACATATGTATTGCGTGCATCCTATGGGCTGGGCACAGTGTAGATTGGTGAGCAAAGCCATCACCTTCCTTGCCCTGAGATAGCTCCCAGGGTGATGGAGGAGATCAAGTACAATTACAAATGGTGACAAGGGTTACAAAGGAGAAGTTCTGGGTAGGGTTGTTGGGATGATGTTTAACAAAGGAACTTGGCTCAGTCTTTGGATTGGAGGACAAGCAGAAAAGACCCAGCAAGTGTTCCAAGCAGAGGGAGCAGCATATGCAAAGGCCCTGTGGTTCATCCCAGAAATGGTCAGGACACTGCTGTTGTGATGGGGACGGTAGTACAAGACAAGGCTGCAGAGCTTGGCAGGGACCAGCCCTCATGGGGAAGGCTTGCTTCTGCCTGGCACTGGCTCCTCCCTACCCTCTTTTTTTTGACTCATTCATACTCGTCCTTTAGGTCTCAGCTCAAAGAGTTCCTTTTTAGAAAGACTTTTCTGCCTGTGTGGGTTGAGTGAGACCTGTGCACTTTCTCCTACTAAGAAAAAGTGTCTAAAATGTAGAAAAAGGGAAAAAGAAGGTGGCACTCCCTTTCATTGCCATCGTGGGGGCATCGTTTGCAAAGGCCACTAACGTGAGCTCCTTGAAGAATACACCGGAGTTTGACTTTGCTATTTGATCAGAGCCCCGATTTTGTAAAATGACATGCTAATTTATAGATTTTTTTTTTTGTCCAGAAGAGGTGCAACTGACTTCTGTCTGGCAGAAAAGTTAACCCAAAAGTATGGTTTCACTGTCCTGAAGAACATTAACCGGTTTTATACATAACCTAAACGTCAGATTCTCACATTCCCTCTGGGAAAGCAGCTTTGCCTCCTGCTGCTTCACTCACTCATGTGTCAGCTGGTAGTTGTGTGTAGCTTGTCCTGACACGCTGACAGCCCCGTGTCCTGGCAGCGCTTGCGTACCTGCTGGGACCACCAGACGCGCTGGCTCCCTCAGCCCACGAGCTCGCCAGGGTGTGCCCATCATCTGTCAACACCAAATCGTCTGACTTCTGCACAGGGCCGGGTTCATCACAGGCACTTGAGGAATAATTAGTGGCTACATGAGAGGCCTTGCGTTTATCGCTTGACTTCTCTGAATCTCAGTTTTCTTATCTGTGAAATGGACATCAGAGGAGCACCCATCTCCAAAGGATGTGAAGGGTCAGCGAAGGGAAGAATTCAGGGCCTGGATCCTTGTCTGGCACATGGTCTTCTGTCCCCTTTCCCCAGGGACTGTTCCAAAGGTAGGAAATGACATTCTGGTGTTGGGAGCTCGTGGTCTAGTTTGGGGGGGAAGGCTAAATCACTGGGGGGACTCACTGTGGAACGAGGGTGGTCACAGGTGGCTCCACCTGGTATTTGTGGGGAGGGGGAGGAAGACTAGCCTGGACAGAGTATCTAGTCTGGGCTGGGGAGGAGCAGGAGGAGTCCTTAAAAAAGGCAGGTGGGGGTATAAGGAAGAGGACCCCAAAAGCAGGCTGGGGTGTTGGACTCTCCAAAGGTGTAAGAGGGAGCCATGCAGGCTAAGGAGGGAGGGCGGACTTGATTTGGTTCTCTCAGCCAGGAGAGGCAGCCCAGCATTGTGGAGCTTCCCTGGGAACTTCAGCTCGGTGCATGCATGTGAATGTGTGTGTGTGTGAGTGTGCAGGTGTGAATGCATGTGAATGTGATTGTGTGCTTGTGTGCAATGTGTACGAATGTGTGTGGATGTGAATGCACGTGAAAATGCATGAATGATTATGTGTGTGATTGTGCCTGAATGTATGCAAGGGTGGGGGTGTGCGTGTGTGTAGATGTGTGTGGTATGTGAGTGTGTGGGTGAGTGAATGTGTGTGGGTATGTGTGTGTGTTGACTGTCTCTATTTAACCTTCACTAGAAGCCCCTGAAGGGAAGACATCTACTGTCCCATTTGTCAGGGACCAAACCAAGGCTGAGGTGAAGCAGTTTGCCTGACACCACAGGGGGAGGCCTGTGTGTGCAGCTCCTCTAAGGCCCCGGGTAGAGGAGGGAGGGGTGTGGGTGCAGGGTGAGTGTGGTGTTGGGGGAGCACTTAAGGGATTCTCAGTAGATGGAGACATGACAGACAAATGGTTTATCCTTGTGGCCGGCCTTGGTCTTCGTGTGCAGGTCGGCACTCTTTCTTTCATGGATTCCTGGACTATTTTGGTCTTGGAGATGCTATCTTTCAAATGACCTCAGCAACACTCCCTGAGCCCCTCACCTGAGCCAAGCCCTGGACTGGGCTTGGGGACCAAAGGTAAGGCGTTGACACCACCTTGAAGGAACTGTCAGGCTCGGGCAGGCGTCAAAGCTGAGGGGTTAGTCCCCAGGTGGACAAGGCACGGGTCTTACCACTGCGTCTACGTTGATGGGTTTGTACGAGGCAACCCCTTATGACGGCACTCCACGGACTGCCTTTTGTTCCCGGGGTCTGAAGGATGGACCCAAGTCTCATCACGTGTAATGATTCTCTTTAAGAAGTCCTCACCTTGTTTTTAAAAAATTTCAAAAAACATTGGAGGAACTTTGTCCACTGTTAAGAATTCATTAACAGCATGCTGTTTGAACCAACCACCTGAACACTCTTCCATTTCGATGTGCACTGGGTAAAAAATGTAAGCAAGGTCAAGAATGAAGGAGGGGGAGATACCATGTGACCACACAGAGCTGGTTTTATCCAGATATGTCTAATGTAACAAAATATTACAGTGGAGACAAAATTTATCAGCTGCCCTCACACACCTGCCGGCCTGCACATAACCACCGCTCGGAGATACGGATCATCCCATGGTTCAGTGCTCCCCTCTGGCTCCTCCCTGTCACCTGCTCCCTCTGAGGATAGCCCCCTTCTGACCTCTGTCACCAAGGTTTTGCCTGTTTCTGAACATCTGGGCCACATGTGTCTTGGGAAAGCATTTTCAATTTCCTAATCTTGCATTCAGAAAGCAAACCCAGACACTGGCCACGCCCAGTGCCACGGTTAAGGGATGGGTGCAGTGGGGACCCCAGGGGTGGTAGGCCAAGCCCTGGGCAAGCCCGAGGGTACACCTGCTAGCTGGTGACTAGGCAGGTGACCTGGACTCTTCTGACCCTGACACATGGGGTTGAGGCCGTGTGGTGTTTCCTGGCTACTTATGGAGCTCAGCGCACCCCAACAACTGTCTGTGGCCCCCGCTGTCCCTCCAGAAATCCTTGGGCCCCCATCTTGCCCATCCAGTGCTCACCTACACCCACAGATGCCCCACTTCCGGGATGGCAGCCCTTGAACAAGACAGGTAATCTCTCCGTGCTTCAATTTCTCTATTTCACAGGGGATAATCGTATGAAGTGCCTACCTTGTGGGTTTGTTAAGAGGATGGAGTGAATTGATATTAAAGAAGTTCATATTTGAACAGAGTTTAAGAGACTGTTGACACATAGTAAGTGCTTATATAAAAATTAAATTAAAATAAATAAATTTGATCCAAACTTGGCTGGTGGGAATATGCTGGAAGGCACGGGGGCTTTTCCAGTTGGGCACTGGGATCTTGGGGAGGGGGCAGAGATTTTCCTGATCATCATGGAAAGTGGGCAGGGCTGCAGCTAGCCTCAGGCCCCTCATGGACCGGGTGGTTCCTATCGTTCTCTTTTGCATGAGAAACCCAGAGGAGGTCCCTGATGAACGCCAAGTGCCCAACTGATTTCCTGGCGGACAGGATGAGGGTCACTTAACTCCTATCAACTTCCATTTCGCCTGCTAACCTGTAGCCCTGGAGACACGGGCCACGGAGCAGCCAGGTGCTGCATGAAATACACCCCCAAGTCTCCTTCCTGGACACGGAGTCCTCCATTCCCCACCTAACCAGCGAACAGAAGGCATTTATCTCCCTGCCCACTCGGCCTGGATTCATGCCTTGAACACCTCATCTCCAGCAGCAGCACACAGATTTCACAGAAAGCAGGTCCTGGCCTGTGAGGCAGGGGACCCCTGAGCCGTGCAAAAGGCTCCTTGCCTCAGGGGTCCCTGATCACCTGGGCCAGGCCAAGGGTTCAGGGATGGTCCCTGGTGTGCTTGTGGAGCCGAGTGCAAGTTGCAGCTCAGCTAGAGATCCATTGTGTGAGATTGGCCAGGCCACGTGCACGTCCTGAGCCTCAACTTTCCTGCTCTGCAAAATGGGCATGAGCACCGCTGATGGCAATGGGAATTAAAGGAGGCAGTACAGTGTGGTGGGGAAGAGCCCGACTCCTTGGGTTCAAACCCTGATGCTGCCATGGGACATTCAGAAAATGGCTTCTCTGTGCCTCGGTTTACTCATCTGTAAAATAGGGATAACAAGAGTGCTTACCTCACATGGTGGTTGTGGGGAGCAAATAAATTAGTAACTGTAAAGCATTCAGCATATTACTTATCATATTGCACAGTCAGTAAGAAAACATGACATTTTGATATTAGCTCAGGGGTTAGATGTTGGGCACTGATGTCAGACAGCTGGAGCCTGAGTCCCAACATCACTCATTAGCTGTGTGATCCTATATAAGTTATACCACCTTTCTGTGCCTTGTCAATGAAATGAGGTCAACAACATTACCTGCCTCAAGTTGCGAGGCTTATAAGCGTTAATGAAAAGTGCCCCCACGTGGTAAACACGAAATATTATATGATTACCACTTATATTATTACTATACTAATGGAAGGGAGACCTGAGTCTCAGGTGAGTGGTTTGACTTCCCCCAGCTCTAAAGTGGCAGAACCCAAAGTCGGCCGTCTGTTGGAATTCTGCTTCCGAAGGTGTCTTGGGCACCTTACAATGACTCCCCTGAGCCAGAGAAACAAAGTCTTTGTGTCTATTTAAAGCCCAAGAGAAGGGACCAACCAAATGCTTCGATCATCGCCAAGCCCGAGGGCCACATGCGGTCCTCTCCCAGGCTCCTGGGGACGGGGACACACTCACAGAGGCAAGGACACTCAACACCCAACGGGGTCGTTGTTACCCAGAAATCTTTATTACAAAAATATTTTGCAAGCCAAAAAGTTTAAGTTGCAACTATATACAAAATGGGGCCTGTTTCCTTCCCAGCAGTCTTAAAATAAACTCCCGAAACCACACTCCTTCCGCACTGTTGTTTTAACCTCTTCCTTTTCCTGGGGTTCCATACACAAGGTAGGAGAATCTCCAGGCTGCCAGGCTGGAGCTAAAGCTACACGCTTCCTTGGCATCATTCCTTCACTCCCCTTCCAAACTTCAAAATTAAATTAAATTAAAATGGCACCGAGAAAACACTCTTTTAAGAGTCTATGTGCATGTGTGTATGTGTGCGCGCGCTCACGCATGTATGCTCTCTCTGGGCAGGAGAGGGAGACGAAGGTTTACATGCCAACCTTTTGGAATTTGGAAATAGCCCGAGCCAGGTGGCTGGGCCACTGCGCTCCCAGATGCCACCGAGAAACTCACTCGTTGGGCCAAAGCTGCCCACATGGCCTGTTGGCTCAGCTTGTTCCTGGATGCCATCATGTAAAAGAGCAAATCACTGTCCCCAGAGAGCCGGCTGTGTGCTAAGCTCCTGGAGTTCCACCTGTAGTACATGCTGACAGGCAGGATGGCTCAGCTTCTCGCTCTGATGGTCCCCTGGGCACCAAATGGCGGGACCAGGGAGGGTGGGGGATGGGAGGCTGTGAAGATTAGTGTCTCAGCTCTGAGAGCTGATCAGTTACACGGGAAGACCAAAAACACACACACACACAGCGTGCAACATTCGCTTGCTCTGGGCCCAGCCAGGCCCTCACACGGAATTGGGAGGGTCAGAGTCAGAGGATAATGGGGTGCCAGCCTCTGCCCAACCTCCTGAGACAGAGGGGCAGACAGGCAGGCCAGTGCTGGCTTCACAGCCGCCTGGTCCTCCCGGCTGTCTGGGATTTATTCCAGTTTGATCCCAGTGGAGTTTGAGAGCAGAAATGCAAGACTCCTCCTGCAGGGAAGGTCTCTAAAGGAGTGGGGGAACAGCCAGGCACAGCTTCCTACCCTGCATGGCCCTAAAGTGCTTGTGAGCGGTGGGGGGGGAGGGGGGGGAAGGCTCCCTTCCGGGCCCCTACTTCCAGGTGAGCAGACTGAGGCATTAGTGTCCACAAGACTGCGCGGCGAAGGAGGCCGTTTGGAGCACTGGCAGGTTCAGACTTACCACGCGGGGGGCGGGAAGGCCGTCGTACCTGCCACGGGGCTCGGCCGAGCACGTGGCCCATTTCATCCTGGAGAGAAGGCTGAGTGTCTCCACGGAGCAGCCAAACTGGAACCTTCTTCCCCATCCTCAGGGTTCTGGGACACGGAGGAGCTCAGTTTCTGCTGCAGGATCTTCCCTCCAGGGAACCAACTGCTAAAACCTTAAAACGGCACGAGACCCAACCAGGTACTTCAACACAGGACAAAGAGCCAAGAGAACGCGGCCGTTGTTTGAAGGAAAACAAAAACAAAAACAAAACAGGACACCACAGATCAAGTTTTCTAACACCTCAGTTTCAAGATTGCACGTTTCACATTTCTCAATAATTTACAGGCGTCCACGGCGAGATGTTGCGAGTTAGTGCTAGCTGGAGGGAGCAAGCTCAGGTCGAGAGGCGGGGCGCTCCGCGGGGAGCGGGTCTTCAAGGAGCTCGGAGGGCGGTGGAGGAGGGTCTGTTACGGGGTCCTCGGTGGTGGTGGTGAGGGTTCCTCCCCAGGGACTGTGACCTGTCAGTCCAGGAATGGGGGCGGGGGGGGCAGGACGGCTGGCAGCCACCTCACCAAGTCCCTGGATGGGGTCCCACATTTCTTTTCCCAGCTTCTCCATGGATGGGGCAGTTGGATCTAAAGCGAAAATACTTTCCCCAAAGCCACAGTTGGGTGGTGATGGTGGTGGGAAGAGGAGGTGGGGTTTTTCTCCCTCCTCATCCTGGAAGATCAGGAAATAGAGCATCAAGGAGGCAGCCAGGGGTCACCAAGAATATAACTGAGACTCACGGTTGATGGAGAGAGGCAGGAGAATTCTGGGACCCTTGGGGGCTCTGGCGACATCCATCTCCATGTGTGGCAATGTGGGGGGCTGTGGTCACCCTGGAAATGCTGGAGAGCCCAGTGGGTTGGGGAGACAAGCCTCATCCTTGGGTCCCAGGACCTGTGCGACCTTGTCCCTGTGGGAACTGGGCTGGCTGTCCTCGTTACGCTTGCCCCACGTGGGACAGGAAGGCTCACGGGCACAGACCCACAGACAGTGTAGGGCCTGTTCATTTCCTCGGGACCTGGACGCTGGCGTACTCTGAGTAGGATGAGTCGGGCTTGGGGGCTGGCTGCTTGGGGGTCCGGTTGAGGTGGACCATGTCCAGGTCGGCGTAGGTGAGGTTGTCCTCAGGCTTGGGCGGTGGGACGGCCTGGATGCTGGCGTACTCTGTGTGGCTGTTGGGCTCAGCAGCCCGGGGGGCTGCCTTCTTCTTCTTGGGCAGGTTCAGGTCTGCATATGTGATGTCATTGTTGTCCTGGATCTAAATGAGATGGAGAAGGTCATTCTGGAGCCCCCAGCCTCTCACCCACTCATGGGTACCAAGTCTGGACGCTTCTGTCTTCTCTTGGCCCTCACTGCCTGGGCTCTAATTCACCAGCTCTTTTCTGGAAGGTTACCAGCCTTTCTCCTCCAGTCTAGCCCTCTCCCCACACAGCCTGAAGGACATTCCTAAATGCTCGTGTGGTTACCTCAAAGCCCTGATTCAGAGTCCCTTCCTCCCACAGTTCTGTCCTGCCTTGTCAATGCTCCTTCCTCTGCATAGAATTATGACCCCATTTTACAGGTGAAGAAACTGAGACCCAGGGAGGTTAAATACTTCGGTCAACGTCACACAGCTGGAGAAGCACCAAAGTCTGCTGGACTCTAAAGCTCCTTTGACCCCAACCCTGCACATTCACGCTTCTCTCTTAGAAACCCACACCGACAGCATCAAACCCTCTCCCTGGTGAGGGCTGGCACCTGGCACCAGGAATCCCAGACCTAAGGCTGCAAGTGCCACAAGAGCTGGGATGTGCCTGGCCCGCTCACTGCCCAGGGCCAGGCACATAGTAGGTGCTCAGTCAGTCTTTGCTGATTGAATCAGGATTCCATGATCAGTTCTTTTTACTGTCACTCTTTCCCTGGAAGGTTCCAGAAAGAAGACCAGAGGTAGAATGACCGGGGAGAAGGTCTCCTTCTCCCATGACTGGAAATTGTCTTGTTTTTCTAATTGCTACCCGAGCTGGTGCCCAGGGCTGCTGGGGAGCGGGGTGGGGGGCGCACAGGTCAGGAGAGCAGGTCACAGCGCTTGGCCTGCAAACATGCCTTTTTACCAGCCCTGACTCTCTTCAACAGATGACATCTAAAATGATGACAACAGCCAGGGAAATGTCAAGGACAGCTGGAGCGCTCTTGTTCCAGGTTCAGGGCAGGGCCTGTCTTGTTACAAGACACAGGGGAGCCCTCTGCCTCTGAGATCTGACAGCGACAGCCCATAAGGAGTAAAGCTAGGCTCCTCGGAAACAGGCCAATCACGCTGCCTGGGAAATCTTTCAGCTCTGAGGACACACTGCCAGCTGCAGGGAGAGTGCCCTTGCAGGAGGTAACCAATGACACAGGGTCTCCATCAGCAAAAGCAAGTGCTCTGGCGGCTCAGGGCGCACACTGAGGGACAGGGAGGAGCTAGGAGTGAGCTGGGCCAGGCGCTCCAGGTGCAGGGACCAGTCTGGGCAAAGGCGCGGAGACAACATGGCACAATCCACTCTAAGGAATGCTGCAGCCCGACTCCATTTGCATAGACCACATTGTGAAGGGTGCCCCTGGAGTTGTGCAATGGGCGGTGCGGAGTCAAGGAGGCACAGACAGAGGCTCCTGGCTGGAGCCAAGGGAGAGACTGTGCAGAGGACAAGGGGAAATGAGGACTGGCAAGAGCCTCCGCCCTCCGCCTTCCCACCCTGGGGAAGGAGTCTTAATTTAGAACAGGATCTGCAACTCCCGGCTGATGCCGGAAAATCACACCATCAAGTTTCCCAGGAAGGGCACCTCACGGAGGACTGTACCTGCGTTACTTCTCTGGCATTCTTCTCAGGCTCGTGCAACCTAAAAAGGAAAGAGACACGCAGATAAAAATATCCTCCCTATCTCAAGCGCACAAGCAAATGGAGAAGAATAACATCGAAGCTCCACTTCCTACGTGGGGGAGGACATGGATGCGTGGTTCACAACAGAAACACAACTGCTTATCAGATGTTTGGACAAAGGGTCAGTCTCACTACAAAGGAATTTTAAGCAACGCACTATCAATTTTTTTTTTAAACCTGTGGCATTGGCAAGGATCTTTTAAAATTGTAATACTCAGTGCTGGGGAAGGTATGGTGAAACTGGCACGTTCATACATCGCGGATGGGAAGGGCACTGGTACAAATCTTTTGGGAAGCAGCTTAGCCAAATTAAGAGTTGGAAGGTGTCCTCATCTTTAGACTCATGATTGCATTTTTTTTTAATTGTTTTTGACAGAGAGAGAGAGATAGAGAGACAGAGAGAGAACTGAACTGGGGGAACTCCCCAGTTCAGCATATGGATCCGCATGGGCCGGGGCCGGGATTCGATCCTTCGTCCCCAGCATTGCAAAGTGAGCGCTTAACCCACTGAGCCATCCCGGCTTCCCATATAATTTTTTTTTTTTTTTGAACTGAACTGGGGGCCTCACCGCATTCGGGAAGGACACCCCAGTTCAGCATGTGGGTCCACCTGGGCCGGGGCCGGGATTCGATCCTCAGTCCTTGGGGCTTCAAAGCGAGCGCTTAACCCGCTGAGCCATCCCGGCTTTCCCTGCATTTTTTTATAGTCAAAATATAGAACAAGCTTTAGGTACAAAGGCAGAGTTGCAGGGCAGGGTGGGGCTGGGAGGTCTACACCTTACAGCTCTGCCTATTGTGACCTGGTTAAAGAAATTAGGATAGACTTATAGATAAAGATATAAAAGGTTTATGGAGAGGTTTCTTTTTTCTTTTTTTTTACAAATGATTACATTTAAAAGATGAGTGAAAAGCAAAATTCTCAGTGGAATGATCTCAACTATGAAAAATGTGTGGAGAATAAATACTGGAAAGAAACATAGTAAAATGCTAACAGCAGTGGTCTTTGGGTGGGACTTTTTCTTAAAAAAAAAAAAGTTTCCATGTTCTCAAAATGTTCTATATGCTACACATCCACATGTTATCATTAAAAAAAGAAAAGAGAAGAGCCGAATGCCCTGGTTAATCACAGAAGCTGTTCATGCACTTGCTTCTGTAATTGGAGGCCGTGTGGCTTGGCTCACTGCAGGGTCATGTTCAAGGTGGCGAGCAGACCAGAGCCACTGGTTCTACAGGACTTGTATGAAGTCTCCAGCCGGCACCTCTGGAGATGTTAGCCTGGAAAAGGTCATAGATGAGCACTGGGGCTTAGCAGTGGGGTCATTAGTGGATTTGGCAGGAGTGCTTGACTCAGAGAGCAGTCTGGGGCAGGACAGGCCCCATGTGGCCACAGAAGTGGCCCTCCAGGGGCAGGGACACTGGTAAGGAAGACCGCGCAGATCTATACACACCCCTCCTGCTTCCAACCCTGTGGAGCTCCCACTGCCACGAGTTCAAGTCCAACTCATCACCCTGCTTATAAGCCCCATGTGGTCTGGCCCCTGCTGACTCCCAGGGCATTCACTCCTCTGCCCTCATTTATTCACCTAATATTTTACTCCCCAAATATTTCAAGAGAGCTACTTAATGCGACGCACTTTGCATGTCAGCAACAACTCCGAATGACGCTCTTGAGCACTTTTTCTCTTGGTGAACTTTCGTGTACCTTCAACACTCAACTGTGACATCACGTCCTGGGGGAGGCTTCTCGGCTGGACAGCTGTCCTGCCTCTCCGCAGCAATCTCAGACCTCCTGGCATATTTCCCACCTGGTTTATGTGCCTGTCTGCCAGGAGTCCTCACCACATTGGCACTCAAAAAGTGTTCAAAAGCCACGTGGAATGAATGCCAGTCAGAGTGCCCCAGGGCCTTTGCACACTCAGTCCTCCTTGCCTTTTCATTTAGTTCACTCCTTGCCTTCCCTCAGATCCTGTTTCAAATAGTCCTTTCTTGGGAAAACCTTCACTGAACCCGCAGATTCCATTCTCAGAACACTGGGTTCCTTTCTTTCGGGGCAATATTTCAGAGAGGAAGAAATGATCCGCTATGTGTGCATGTGTGTGTTTCTCCTCTGATCTCTCCCATCTCAGTGGGTGGCACTGCTGTTACTCATCCTTGTGCTCGGGCTGAAGGAAGACCCACCCCCGAGACTCCTCTCTCCTCCTTTGTAACCCATGTTTAATCCACCACAAGCCTTGTTGCCTTTGCCTCCAAAGCATGTATCGAACCCAGCCGTGTCATCGCCTTCGCCATCCAGCTCCCTAGATTCCGGAGGTGCTCCCTGTGTCCCTGCTTCTATGCCACCCTCGTGCCCACCCTTCCACCTATAAAATGCGTAAGAGGCTTTCCATTTCTTTCCTGCTCAAAACCCTAACCGCTTCTCCCCACGCAGTGAAGTCCCTCCCTGTACCCTGACTGGTAAAGCCCGCACGACCTGCTTCCAGCAGCTGCTCTAGGCTCCTGTGTCCCCAGCTCACTCCACTCCAGCTGCCCCGGCCTCCTGTATGTTCACGCTCATGGCCAACTGCTCCCGCCCCGGGGCCTTGGCACTGGCTGTTCCCTCTGCCTTGTCCACTCTTGCCCCAGATATCCCCATGGCTGGAGCCTTCTCATCCTTCAGCTATCTCCTAAAGGTCACCTCCTCAGACAAGCCTTCCCCGATCGCCACATCCTGCGCTGCTCCGTGCCCAGCTGCATTTTATTCAGTCAGCACCTCCATCACGCTGTGTACATGTATTAACCTCCCAGCCTGGTCACCTGCCTCCCGATGCACTGTGAGCTCTGGGTGGGCAGGGACTGGGCCCTGTCTCCTTCACCACTGGAGGCCTGGCACCCAGGAATGGGCTGGCACCTCATTAGCTTGTCCTAGATATTTGTGGAATGAATGAATGAATAAACATCTCTCATCACATCAAAAGTGCCATGAGACGGGGGCCTGTGTCTTTTTTGCCCTCCTCCCCCCCTTGCGATCCCCCCGTTTAGGGCCTGGCACTGAGCTGGGCTCCATCAGATGAATAAATGAAAGAATCAGGGAAGCCCTAAATATTCCAAGAACAAATGCAGTGCATGTCTGACAAGTGAACAAATAGCCAACTGAATGAACCCCAGTGCCCAATTAAGGGAGCAGACACATTTTTCTGTCGCCCGAGCTGCGGAAGATTATACACAATGTTTTGCCTGTATGCTCCTAACCCAGGGAGTTGGAAATAGCCAGTCCCTTCACCGCCCCTACAGCCGGAAGGGCTTTTTCAGCTCAAAGCAGCAGTACCCGCCTTGGCACCCTCCCTGGGGTGCTCGGTGTTGCCCACCCCACCGAGCTCTGGAAGCATCTGATCCCAGCCAGCTGCGCGGAAGCGGCTACGTGGAAACCACCATTACCGCTCGCTAGCTATTGCTTTGCTTTAGAGCGATGAAAGACAGCAAGCGATCTCACGGCTCCCTGGGTAGGCTCACGCTAGAAAAATAAAAAAAGTCAGGCAGAAAATGGTTGGCTTCTCTGGGGAAGGAGAACGAGGCAGCAAGAAGCATGGGCACCAGCAAGAAGCGTCAGCTTCAGTGCCGGAGGAATCCGGGTGGGAGTCGCTGCGCCAGCTCTGAGAGGCTGTGGGACCTTGGGAGAGCCATACGACTCCTCCGAGCCTCAGTTTCCTCCACCTCACACAGGGACAGTAACAACCTTCCAGAACAGGGGTTCTCAAGTCTGGCTTGGGAGCAGTAGAGCACCACCTGGTATCAGCAGCATCTGAGAACTTGTTAGAAATACAAATTCTGCATCGGAAACTCGGGGTGGGGCCCAGAAGTCTGTGTTTTAACAAGCCCCCCAGGGGATTCTGCAACACGCTCCAGTTTGGAAAGCACGTTCAATTAAAGTGGGATAATAGTAAATCATAGGGGTTTTGCGATAATTAAAATCACCAATGGGCTAATAAAGATAAAGGCAGAGGTCGGTTCCTGAAACAGTCAAACCTCCACAAACGTTCGCTGCTGATGCTATCGTCATTATTGCTATTGACACTGCCCTTTTCTTCCAGAACTATTGTCTAATGCTGGGGAGAGAAGGCAAGTAAAAAATAATGACCGCAATAAAAACAAAACAACAACAAAAAAGAGATACTTTCATATTTGGGACCATGAAGCCCCTGAGAGGGAGAGGTTTAGGGAGAGGACGGGGAGAGAGAGATTGCTACAGCGGTGGGGATGCCATTCATTCATTTATTCACTCATTTGTTCATACTGAGCACCTATTCTGTTCCAGGCATGGTGCCACGTTCAGCAGCTCTTAGCAGTGAACATGAGGGAAGTAAGTGGTTCTTGCCCTCAAGAGGGCTGGGGCATAATCTGGGGACAAGTGCAGAGGCAGCTTGGACACGCCCAGATGTCGACGCAGGGGCACCAGGAGAGCTCACGTGGGGGGCTCCTGGTCCTGGAGGAGGTAAGGTCCTCACTGAGCCCAGAAGAAAGCAGGAGACAACCAGGTGGAAGGAGGGGTGCCCGCTTTAGCTGCCATGCCACACAGGCCTGGGGGTGCCGTTCACAGAGCCCCCTGGGCTGGGGAACACAGCTCAGGGAGAGGGGCCGCGCACAGGGCTGGGAGGAGGGAGGCTGCCGCACGTGGGAGGATGGGAGGGGAGTGCAGCGAGGCTGAGCTCCAGCCTCCAACACAGTGGCCAGAAGCAAAACTGTCCAGGTCAGCAGGGCTGGCCCACCGGGCTGGAGAGCCTCCGTGGGGCATCTGGACTACCTTGAGGGCCACGAGACCCACTGAATGTTTTTAGACAAGGGCTGGAAGCCAGGTCGTGACCTTGGAAAAGCGTGTGCTTGCTGTGCACACCCCATTGCCGCTAACCTTGGGATTGTCTTTGACTCTACATCTGATCCATCATCTAGTCCTCTTGGCTCTTCCCCCAAAACATACAGAACCTGACCACCTCTCAGCCCTTCCCACCACCCGATCCAGGCTGCCATCATCTGCTTGGACCATTGCAGCAGCCTCCTCGCTGGCTGACCTGCTTCCACCCTTACCTTCTACAGCCTGGTTCCCACATGGCACTCAGGGTGATACTTTTAAAACAAAAGTCAGATCATCCCCATTCTATGGCTCCTCATCCCCCTGGGAATAAAACCCCCAAGTTCTAACAACCCCAGGCCCTAGACCACTGGCTGCCACTTCTGATCTCTCAGTTCCTGCTCTGTAATTCAGAAACCCATAGGCTCTAAAATATTCAAGGACATGCAAAACCCATTTGGTGGAAAAACCTGACCTGAACTAACAGAAAGCTATTTATAGTTTCTGTGTATCACCCTTAGTATGGATGTCTGCATATTTCCAAGCAGATACATTCATGTGGCAGATTATGGGGTGCTGCTTCTACGCTGCTGGGGCAAGTATTGGGGCTCTTCCTAAAAGCTGAAAGGTTTGGATAAGTGACACATCCGGCTGCATGGGCTTCAGTTCAGAGGCCGTGCCCCTGCGGACCTCGTCCCTTCTGCCCCAGCCACACACGCCTCCTGTGTGCCTCCCAGCACGTCTCATCCTGAGCCTTAGCCATGCCTGCTCTCTCACCCAGCGCACCTCTGCTTCATAGTTTCCTAGCTCAGGACCCTGCTCACACCCTCTCTTCCCAGGACGCCCCTTCTCTGCCTACGATAGCCCTGCAATACTCCCCCACCCCTTCGCTGTGTTTGATTTGTCAGCACCTCACATGACATTCCATATCATTTTGCCTCTCTGCTTACCACCTGCTTCTCTCTCCAGAGCCTGAGCCTCATGTAGGCCCAGCTTGTTGCTCGCTGCTACATCCCATTGCCCAGAACAGAGCCGGCACGTAGGAGGAACTCAATAAAAATTCACTGAAAATGTGAGTCAACCTCCCCCCCCCCGGCCCCCCAACCATGATGTAATGTCACTGCCTTAGCCTCTGAGCAGGGCACGGTGTCAGGAGGCCACACAGCCTTCCTACCCTACGCCCCCAGCATTCCTAGGGCCACCGTGCCAAGGTGCTCAATAAATATTTAATGAATGAAGGAAAGAGTAAAGTACACAACTTGGCTCTGAGGGCAGTGTGTACAGGAGGCTCCTGTCACAGTCCAAACAGGATTTGAGAAGAGGCTCGCTGTCTGTAACCAGCCTGCCAGTCAGTGCCGCCGGGCACGGACATGCCCTCAAATCTCCTCACGTGAGACCGTAATTAAAAGTGGGCCTGGCACGAAGCACTTACAGAGGACAGACACAGAAAGGGTGACTGGCACAGGCGTGAGTTATGCTGTGCGGTTTTGGGGGCTGTCAAACAGCTACATCACAGTACAAAGGAAAAACATCCCCGTCTGGCCACGCACTTACCTTGTAGAAGAAGTGGAGCCCTTGGCTGAAAGAGAAAAGAAACAAAGCCGGTTATTTCACCCAGAAACACACTTTTCTTATGTAACCTCTGGGGGCGGTGGGGTGGGGGTGGGGGGTTGTTTCCAGTGACATTGGTTGAAATTGTTGAAACCGTATCCTCTCAGTCACAGGAAACCCTACGCTCACCCCAGTGAGGTGGTCCTTTATGGTCCTGTTTTGTCACCTCTGGGAATTGCTAAAGGTCAGATCCAGCCACGGCCTTCTGCCTGGGAGGGGCCCCCTACCCTACCTCTGTGTGGGCCTCACTTCTATTCACCGCATGTCTTGCCTGAGACCCTAGAGCAAGCCTGGGTCCCAGGCAGGGCCATTCACTTCTGGAGACTATGTTCTAGCAGGGTTGTGAGCTGGGGGGCAGGAATGAGTCCCGCTTCTGTCACCAAACCGCTAGCTGTGACCCTGGATGGGTCATTGTCCCTCTCTGAGCTTGAATTTCAGCTCTCTAACTCGCACGATTTGGGCTGGACATGCATTTACGCTCATGTCACCACTTTCCAAAACAGGATCTTGGGAGGAAAGAAAGGGTCCATCTGGTTCTGAGATTTTTTTTTGAAACCTATGATATGGGACATCCTGCAGAGAAGCCGCCAGGGTTTAGCTACCATTTGACTTGAATTTCACTGCAAAGTTGTAATTAGGAAGCAACAGGCACCTTCAAATGCCCTGCACTGCGTGTCAGCAGGCTGGGGCTGCCGCAATGCAAGAACTCTCACTGCCGGCTTAAGGCGCGGTTCTTGGGTGGGTACTGGGGGGGAAGGCTGCAGCTCAGCACATCACGTCTGAATGCAGGCGATGAGCTGAAGAGTGCTAGGACACGAGTCGTCTCAGGGAGTCCAGTGACAGGACCCCAACTGCTCTTGTTTCACACCAAATAGACTGAGTGACCCCTCAGGTTCACAGACCTGGTAAGCGGCAGAGGATGGGCAGACCCCTCCAGGGACCAATGAGGGAGAAGGGGGCATCTCATTAGGGGGGCAGTGATGTGCACAGTGGTCCTTGGAGACCCACTGCCCAGGTTCGAATCCTGGCCCCATCACTTATTTACCCACTATGAGGCCCTGAGCAAGCTTCACAACTTCCCCATGCCTCAGTTTCCTCATATGTAAACGGGCTTAATACCACTGCAGAGGGCTGTGTGACAATGGTGCCTGGCACACCAGATCTGAGTGAGCACTGGCTGTCACTGTCACTGGGCCCTACATTTGAGCGCTGGGCTCTGCACATATACAGATCCGCCACTCAGGGGCCAGTGGCCTGCACCCGGTCAGCAGCTCTCCAAACCCGCATTCCTTCTCTGGAACGGCTGGTCACTGACGCCTAAGCCCACAGCGATGAGCTCAGAGGCACCAGGAGCCACATGGGGCTCAGGAATGAGCCTCTAAAGAGAGGCCACCATGCATGCTGCATCTGACAGGCCAGGTTGGTCACCCTTGGTGGGCAGGGGGCCCTGCCTTAAGAAGGAGTCCTTCCTGTGTGGGGCTCTCCAGGAACTTCAGAAAAAGCACCAGGTAGACCACTTGGCAGAACCTCTTCCAGAATCCAGAGCCCTGGGGCCTGACTCTAGCCCTCCTGGATGGAGCCTGAGGCGCGGCCAGCACCCACAGCTAAGCCCTTCCAGCCAGCCCAGGAGGGAGGGATCCCTGGGGACAGAGGTGGGAGGTGTGCCTGATGCACAGCCGCCCACTGGAGCGAGCCTGGGGGTTGGGCACAGAGAGGAGGCGCAGGACAGCACTTCGCACCCTGTAGGCTGTGGCACGTGGCGGTTCGCAGCCAGCACTTGAAAGAGAACTGCGTGTAGGATATGACAAAAAAGAAAAGATCAGAGTGCTAATTTTATCTATAGGATGTGTATGTGTGTGTTGGGTTGAGACATGAGATGCATTTCTATCACTTGTAGTCAAATAACTTTCAGAAATCCTGGCTTAAAATTGTTTCTTCCCCGAGTGGGAAAGAAAGCTTATATTTTTTGAGGCCTGAAGATGCATCAGAGCTGTTATTTCACATGAGTTTCTTTGGTTTCATAACTACCTTTCAGCAATCGCTACACCCATTTTACAGGTGAGGAAACCGAGGTTCACGGAGATCAAATTGATTGTTTACAGCCCATCACAACCCTGGTTTGTCTGACTCCAAAGTCAGAAGCCTTGTCATAGTGGTGCACGCGCGTGTGCGCGCACACACACACACGGTTGATGTCCTAGATTTGAACTCGTTCCCTCCTGCTGTGGAGTCAAAGATCGCACATCTTGACACTGTGAGGGGAGTTTTCCAGGGAGGTGGCTCATGTTTCTGGCCTCATGTATAATGCTGACCACAGGAGCTAACATTTATTGAGCACTTGCTGGGTGCGAGGTACTTCCCTAGCCTTTTACATGTAGTCACCCCGAGAATCCCTGAATCCTCCCCGGGAGCCTAGCAGCTAGGTTGTGGTATTATCCCTCCTCCCTTTCAGCCTCCTGCCCTGGGGCTGAGCATGTGATATGGGCAGCTAATAGAAAAGCAGAAGTGTGCCCAGGGGCTCCTGCAAAATATTATTTCCTCCTGAGACCCTCTTGCTCCCCTGACAGCTCCCTGCTTCTCACTTTGGTAGTGGTCTCATAAAGATGTGAGGCCTGGAGCAGTGACGGCCCCCTTGCAACCATGAGGGGCAGGATGTGGGAGGAGGGTCTCACCCAGATTCCAGCCTGGTGAAGGTGCCATGCCAGCCACGGCATGGCCACCTCCCGGCTTGTTATTGGAAGTAATTTAGACGGGCTTAGGGCTTACGCTACACGTAGCTCAAAGTACTTGCGAGGCCTCTCCTGCTGGGAAGGACAGCCCAGTGGCAGACTCCAGGGAGAAAGCAGGGAATTCACCCACCTTTCTTCTGCCGGACCCGCAGGAAGTAGAGGGCCGCGATCAGCAGGGCCACCAGCAAGGCACACACCACGCCCACCGCAATAAAGATATTATTTGACTTGTTATTGTTACCTAGGGACCAGACAGAACACAGGCTTCATGCACAAAAATTAAAAACTAAGCGCATTAAAACCCACTGCCTCTTCTCACCACCAGGCAGGCATCATTAACTGAGAACATCTGGCTGGGCCTGCTCAGAAGTTTGGATCCACTTGGACACGGTCATGGGTCTGCACACACTTTCCCACGGAGTCACCCCTGGGCAGCGCTAAAACCACGATGGAGCCCCAGCTGCAGGGTGTGGGCACAACCCTTGCTCCTGAGCAGACACATGGTCCTCCTCATCTGAGTGAACCAGAGTGGCCACTGAGGAGGCACTGGACCATCGGAAACTCAGAACTGCAATTGGGTGTCACACAGCGGCCAGGGGGCGGGGGGAGGGAGGGTAGATGCCGAGCGGATTGGTGTGCGCTGCAGACCTGTCCATGCACCTGGGCTGGGACCTGAGCATCAGGAGCTGAACCCAGGACACTGAGATGAGGACAGGGACTTGGCTGGCCCCAGGGCTCAGGTAGGGGACCCCGTACTAGAGCGCAGTGGGTAGCCAGCAGCAGGGCTCTGAGCAACGGACGCGTGGGTTCAAATCAATGCCTCTAGTTGTGTGACCGTGAGCAAGTCATTTAAAACTCGCCTCATACACTGGCTCCTTCTTGTGTTACTGAGGCCAAGAATAACTTCTACCTCATTGCATAGCTCTGAAGATTGACTCACTCACTGACCAGTCAACCACCTAACCCCTTCTTTCATGCTTTTTAAAAATGTTTCCCGAGTGCCTACTGTGTGCCAGGCCCTGAAGCTATGATGCTGATGAAGCCACTGTGCCTAGCAGCTGGGACCCAAAGTTGAGGGTCAGAAAGCTTATCTCCTCCAACACTGCCATGAACTAGTGGAGAGGCTCAGAGAGAGGCATTGACTTGTCCAGGGCCACCCAGCGCGTCTGTGACAGAGCCAGAGATGTGTCCACACATCCTGTCTCCTAGGGCGGTGATCGTCCTAGGAAAACCAGGCACTGGTGACATCAAAGGGACACCTGGACAGGGCCCCAATGCTTTTTTAGAGTTTCCCTATTCCCCTGAAGGAGGCATGAAGGGAAGGAATGGCCTCTAGTCTAATCCATTCAGAAGGTCTGCTACGTACAAAGCAGAGCCACGCGAATGACAGGCCATGAGACATTCCACAGTGGCACTGAAATGCCAACTAGTGCCGCCATTTTAAAGAAAGAAGAGAGATATATTGACTACAGGTTGGGAAATATGATGCTCTGACACCTTTTCCTCTCCCAGGAGAGTGGCAGCATGCCCATCTTAAACGGGCAAGGACTTGGGCCTAGACATGCTCTTTGGGAAATTGTCCCACAGAAATAGCTGCACATGTAACAGAATATATGCAAGGTCATTTATTGCAGCAGTGATTGGGCACAAATATCCTACAGCTCCTGCCCCATTCCCAGTGAGGCAGCTTGCAGGGGCAGCCAGGGAGAGCAGGCAGCAGTTAGAAAGAGCAAGGAGGAGGGGGTGGCTGACATGGAACGGGGAGCGCAGTAACTATTAGGTGAAGAAAGCGAGAGGCAGGACGCTGTGAGCAGATGACCTTGCCCCTCCCTCCTCTTTCTTCAATTGATGTCGAAAGATCTAAAAGAGATGCACCAAACTCTGACCAGTGGTGACTCTTATAGAGTATGGGATTCAGGGAAGGGGAGCTCACTTCAAACTCCTGCTTTCTATCTAGATTATTCTATAACAAGCATGAAATACTACTCTTAACATTAAAAAATATATAACACTTAAAAAACCAGGTCTGTTGGAACGAAGGCCTCACCACTGGATTCATTCGTGCTCGGTTCCCTCTGCTGAGCAGAGGCCACCAGGGTAAGGCGCGTGGTGACCGCCGGCTGCCCATCATGCTCCACCTGACAGGTGAGCACCACGTCTTCTCTGTGAGCAGATAAATTCACCAGGAGCCAGCTCATCCCATTAAAGGTTCCGTCCTTGTTCTCCGTGAAGGTCAAGGCCGTCTCTGTTCGGGACATGTTTCTATTCTCCAACCAGGTCAGCTGTAGGCGCTGGGGGTAGAACTTCTTCACCAGGCAGGTGACGTTCACCTGGTTCGTTGCCACAAGGTGTTGTTGGGTGACCTCCAAGGTGGGCGTTACTGAAACAGCACAGGGCAGAAGCTCTGACCTCATGGAACAGACAGATCCATAACTGAGCTCCCCCCACCACAGACGGGGTCACCCTAGGCATGCAGCAGGTGCTCAAACACTGAGGGTACTCTTTGCATTGAGTGAAATCACTGAGCACAGTGCCAGGCACACAGTAGGTGCTCAAGTTCTGCTAGCTCCTAGTAGGGTAACATGAGTGCTGTCCCCAGGCACAGGCCCGGGCCTGCAGTGGGAACGTAGTAACCAAAGCAAAGTAAATGAAGTCGCCAAGAATGTAGGAGTTTTGCTTATGTAGGTGCTCAGTAGTTGGAGTTGCTTCATCTACTTTATCAGTAATTGACAAAGTAGAAGAAAAGTGTGAGCACAGTGCTTGGCATGCATCAGGTATTCACCTGGCAGCTGCCATTAAACACAACTGAGTGTGCAGCACATCCAGGTGCCTGGTGAGGAAAGGACTGTCGGGAATTAGATTCCAGGCCATTCCAGGCCTGGAGTGAAAAGCGCTGGGAGGAGCAGGCTTGCAGGGTGGGGGGCAGGGTGGGCTGGGGCTGGGCGTGAGGGGATCTACCTCGGATGGTCTCAGACAGGTTGGCGGTCCCACGAAGAGGGCCCCCCTGCAGGGTGACATGGTGCAGCTCGCAGACCAGCTGAGAGCGAATGTCCCTCGGGGCCAGCTGCACCCTGGCTGTGCTGGAGAGGTTGTAGGAAGCGCCATTTCCCTCTGGCTCCACGGTGATGTGGGCGGCCGAGAACACAGTCCCATCTTTGAGCCATTTCACAATGATGCTTCTGGGGGAGAAGCCGTGGGACTCACAGGTGAAGCTCACTGTCTGTCCAGACGGGGTCCTCCCCGGGGGGCCCTTTACCACCGGGGGAGAGGGTTTGGCTATGAAAGGAGCATAATGCACAATTAGTGTGACTGTGATTGTGAGTACTAACCATAAGCATGTGACACTGGTAAAGAACCTTCTTGTACATTATTTTTTAATCTTTCTAAGAATGCTGGGAGGCTGGTGTCATCATGGTATCTTACAGAAGAGGACACACAGGTCCCCAGAAGTGGACTCGAAGTGAGGGGGCAGGGCTGACAGGCAGTTCCAGGCCCAAGTTCAAAGTCCATGTTCTTTCCTCTCCAGGTGATTTCACACCAATGGACACAGGAACAAAATTACTGATTGGCCTCCCTCGTCATAGGACCTGTTCCTAGGTGGTCTCCCCTGGAAACCTTCCCACCTTCAGAGATAGTGTTTATAGAAGTAAATGCACGGAAGCAGGGGTATAGCGGGGCCACCATGAAAGCTGGAAGCGGGCGGGCCAGATGGCAGAGGGGCGACTGGGACACAGAGCCGCACCCCATGGGTAATGAGACAGCAGGCATTTCTGCGTCCGGGGCTGCAGGGAAGGCTCCATGAGGCAAGGAAAGCATTTTATTTATGTATTTATTTATTTTATTTTTATTGTTTTGATAGAGAGAGAGATACAGGGACAGAGAGAAGGGTGGGGGCCAGAACAGTCTCCATAGTTGCACATCATTGGTTTGTCTACAGAGTTTCATTCCACAGATGGGTGTGGGGCTGCACAGGGCAGGAACTGGGCCAGGGTCTCACCCCTGTGAGAACCAAACTGGAGGCACTGCCCAGTTCAGCATATGGGTCTGCTCCGGCTGGGGCTGGGATTCAATCCTCGGTCCCCAGGGCTGCAAAGTGAGTGCTTAACCCACTGAGCCATCCCAGCTTCCCAAGGGAAGTACTTTTGCTTCTAGTAAAACAGGAGATGCTTCACAAAAATAAACAAACACAGATCTACCTGGAACCCAGACTTTATTATATCCAAAGCTCTCCCTTCAGCAATTTATAGGTTTACTCAATAATTTTCATTCTTGTCACAAAATATTCCAGTAAGGGCCAATCTGTGCCAATCCCCAACCTGAAGGAAGAGGATGAAGGGATGTTTTTCTGAATCTGGGTCAGTTGGGGTTGAAAACAAAGATCAGTGAGTGCTGAGAGAGCCAAAGGTGGTTAATTTCTGAACTGTTGTAAAATTAGAAGAGACGCAGACACAGGCCTAGAAGCAGGCAGGACACCTCTGGTGTTCTGAAGGCATGCACGCGTCAGTGAGTCAAGTGAGGGCCATCTCCCCCGTGGAAGGGTTCCGCAGGGGGTCTCCAAATAGTTAATTATTACCCACACCGTCTGTAACAGTGGGCAGACAGTGAATATGACAAATATTTGCCTTCGTACATATTTAACTTGCTTCCTAAAACTCGTCAAACATTTTGAGGATAGAGTAATGGACATCACTAGAGTAAGTCAAAGTCATGACCACAACAGCAGCCAAGACTCCCCTAGAGGGATGAGATGCTGGGGTCAGTTATCATGTATTCAGAGGGTCTTGGTAGCCTGACACTCGGCTGGTCCCTCCATGCCCCTCGCCTTCTTCATCCTCCCACCATCCTTTGAGGGAGGCCCAGTGTGGGCCCACTTATGGGATGAGGCTCCGAGAGGAACGCGGTTGGCCCAGGGCACAGAGCCCGTACGGGGCGGCGCTCATCCCATTAATTTCAGCGTCTGTCTTTGCCCAGGAGCCTCAGTGTCTGCTTTCTGTACAAAGTGGGTCAAAACACCACCCTGGAAAGATGAGTGAGGATGAATGTAAAATACAGAGCCCTGCATACAGAAGGTGCTTAATAAATAACACCTCTGGCGGTTTTCATAAGAGCTGGTCTTACTGGTTCTGAAAACACCTGTTGGCTCTTCGGGCAGGAAGAAGACAAAAGCAGAGCGGAAACACCAAGAAGGCTTGAATCCTGCTCCCTGCAGCTGCCGTGCAAAAACCCCAATGATAGAAGCAGAGAAGCCATCAGGTCATGATTTTCTCCCCCTTCTTAAAATAATTCCCTCAGGAAACCAGGTGATTGGCTTTCAAAACACAAACGAGATCTCAGAGGCGCTTCCCCACCGATGAGCTCTTTACAGAAGCTGGAAGCATTTTGAAAAAGGAGAGGACGGATGGGGGCAGTGACATTTTGGTGCATCAGGGCAGGGAGGGCTCGGGCTGAGCGCTGAGTATTTGCGGGGACTCTAGCACGTGTTTAGACACACGTGTGTTTAACGATGGGAGGTGTCGCCAGTGATGGAGCTCGGATCTGAACATGGTGTCGGGCTGGACCCCTCGGGGCTGGCGAGGGCAGCAGACCACTGTCAGGCCAGGCCTGCCCCGCTCGGGCTCATTTTCTTGGCCACTGATGACCTGTCACTGGCACACACTATTCTGAAGGCCCCGCTCCCTGAGAAGTTGTCCTTGTAGCCCCAACAGCAAGGGGGCCATCTTGTCGGGGGAACAATACAGCCGTTCCTCTGTGACCCCAGAGAATACCTAGCTCAGGGCTCTCTGCCCTGGCTGTGCACTAGCGTCCTCTAGATAGTTACAAAAGTCAGCTGCCAGGTACACGTCTGAGCAATTAAATCAGGATTTCTAGGGTGGAGCCAGGGTCTGGGGAGCTTTTCAGTGTTTCCCAGGTGATTCTAAGTAGTCAATGTTAAAGACTCCGAACCCCACCGCAAGCCCTGTTTATACTTGAGGCCTGGCTTAGCAAGTGACCTGGAGGTCCCATGGCTTCTGCACAGTGTAGCTCACACTCATGGAACACTTACCACAGCTGCTCTAAGCACTTCATGTCTCACTCGTTCGGTCCTTGCAGCTGCTCTGTGAGGTCAGTGCTGTCACTGACAGAGGAGGACACCGAGGCCCAGTGTGGGGAGTGACCGGCCAGACCTCACAGAGCTGGAGAGTGACAGGGCTGGGATGTGACCCCAGGCAGCTTGGCCCACTCTCTCAACTGCTGCACACTGACGCTCAGTAGTGCCCCGAAAACAGCACGTTTAGGGCCTTCTAGACTTTCTCTCCAATCCCCACAGCCCCCTGAATAGTAGCATGATTATCACCACTCAGAGCTGGGGAAACTGGGCCAAGACCACACAGATTCAGGGTCAGGCTGGATGCTCTAAAGGTCCTACACACGCTGACATTCCAGGGTTCAGGATCTGGGCCTCTGACAAACACATTTGCTGCCTCAATGGGGTGACCCCTAACTTCTTCCCTGAGTGAGAGACACTGGGATGACCCAGCTCTGCTCAGAGGCTTCAATGACTGTGACTCAGTCCCTGAATCACAGGACGTTTTCCAGACAGACCCCCAGTGGCCGCCCAACCTCTGGGCAGCTCCTCCCAGCAGGGCTGTCAACATGAACACTGAATCTGTGCCTCTTAGGAATTTCTGTCACTGTGATGGTTCTGAGGATGAAATAAAGAAACAGGTCCCCCACTCCCTGCCCTGGATGGATTTCTCCTCCCTGGAGGGGAGAGGAGGGAGCTCCATGGGAAAAATGCTTGTCCCTGGCTTTGTCCTGTGTTGTCCCCTGCTCTGTCCCAGCACCCAGAGCACAGCCTGGCCCTCAGTGGTGCTCAGTATCAGTGAGGAGGAGCCGGCCTCACAGAGGGGCACTGTCTGGAGGCAGGGGTGAGGCTGGCCTTGGGATGGGCAAGTCACTCAGACTCTCAGCCCCCTCAGCCCTAAACCAAAGGGCGGGATGGGACTGGAAAAGGTGACGGCTGGGGAGCCCAGCTGATGGGGGACCCAGACTTTCCCCACCATTTACCAGCCGTGATGCCTGAGCAATTAGCACGACTCCCCAGGCCTCAGGGTCCCTGATGTGTAGAAAGGGTGACATCAGACCATGAGTCAGATAACATGAACCCACTGCCACACCTGATTCTTAGTTGTTGCTTGAAGAACAAAGGTTGTTCTTATTGACTTGTTGTCACACACCAGGAACGAAGGA
>PVKE010001760.1:35500-93637 GCA_004027555.1 Craseonycteris thonglongyai
ACCTCTCAGGCTGAAGCACCTGCAGCGCCTTCTCCTGGGCGCCTCCTGGAGGGAGACACAGAGCAGTTATTTCTGCACGCTTATGTGGTCCTGTAGGTTTTGTCAAGTGTTTACCAGCAGCAGCGTTCACTGACGGAGCCCACGCCACGAGCGGGCCTCGAGCTCAGCACAGCGCGTGGGTCACCACGTGGGACCCTCACAATGAACCTATAAGGTGAGATCTATTACAAATGAGGAAACTGAGGCCCAGAGAGGTTGAATGACGTGGCAGAGTGCGCGTGTGAATGTCTAAGCCCTCTGGAAGTGTGGTGTCTGAGCTGGGTTCTGAATTCAAGTCTGTATTTACCAGGAAGTACGGGCAGTGTTCCTGACAGGGGTGAGTGACAGCGTGCTGTGCGGGGTCCTCTAGGAGCTCAGGCTGTTTCAGGCTGGCCGGAAAGCAGGCCTCCAGCAGGGAAGCTGTACGCAGCAGGTGGCCTCATCCAGGCTCTGGACAGGGAAGCGGGAGGACTTGGGTTTGCGTTCGGGCTCAGGGCTAACTGCTGTGTGACCTTGACCATAACTCGGGCCACAGAGAAGATCCAATGGGGATTCCTGCAGGCACACACATTACTGCCCAGCCCCACATGTGAGTGCCGACCCTGTCTTGATGGGTCCCCGGGAGGACCAACCAACAAGCCTGGGCCAGGACAGTGTCAGGAGAAGCGGCTGGTCTTCGGAGATGTCTGATGGTTTGAAAACCGGCTCACCTACTCACACGTGACCTAGTTTATCCTTTGGTTCTGAGCCTCAGTTTCCTCATCTGCAAGATGGGTAGCCACCCCCGAGCCCTCTGCTTTGAGTCACTTCACACCAGGCTGGGCACAGAGAACCTATGGTCATTATACAGTAGGTAAACGAGGAAGGGTTTGTTGCTCAGCCTTCAGTCCTGCCAGCCCTTGCTGGTGGTCCTGTGGGCCAAGCCCATGCTGGGTGCTGGGGACACAGGAGATGGAACCAGTTCAGGACTTAAGGGCTCCCAGGCGGGGCAGCTGAAAGGAGCCATGAGGGTTGGTGGAGGGGAAGCCCCAAGCTGGAGCATTGGAGCACATAAGACAGGGGCTCTGGGTGCAGAAGATGGGGGCGCGGGGGGGGGAGGACACAGGCAGTCAGATGAAGAGGCAGGTGACGTATGGGACACTCTACAGGTGTTCAGAGAAAGGCACTGCCACCCCGACACTGAACAAGGAGGGGGGTGGGGAGAAAGGGCATCATGAAGTCTTTGGAGACAGAGAGAGATGGTGGGGGAGGGGGAGACAGGGACCACAGGGACAGGCAGTGGGAGAGGCAGATAGAGACAGAGTGAGAAACTGAGGCAGACGTGGAGTGGCGGCTGCCTGGAGTAGGTGCAGATGGGCCGTATGTCTCTGCCTGGGTGCTCCGCTGACCTGTGATGTTACCTTGTCCTGTCCTGACATAGGCCACCTTGCCTTTGTACATCAGACAGGGTGGCCACCAATGCCCTGAGCAGCCCCCTCCGGCTCTGGCAGGGCAGGAGAGAGGCCATGTGAACTTGCCTACCAGCCCGTGTCCTGGGACCACCGCCTGGCAGGAGCCGGGCACCAGAGGGGAGGGAGGCCCCTGGACTCGGGTCTGCGGTCACTAAGGACAAGCCCGGGGCTCAGGACAGGCCTCTCACCCCCCTGCCTGTTGTCTCAGCCCCGAGTCCCAGGCCGGGGGTCACCTGGCTCTCATGGCAGATGAGCGGAGACTCACGCCAGGCTGAGGATGGCCTACTCCTCAAGGTGCAGGGATGAAACCAGAGCTCACAGAGGACAGGGGCTCGTGGGGAGATGGTGGCCACGTGAGAGGCACACGAGGGACTGTTTCCCACCTCCTGCCTACAACAGTGTCCAGCACACGCCAGGCCCGGCCTGCATACGCGCTGAATGAATGCAGGCCTGAATGAACCAAGGAGGGCTTTTACTTGCTCCTGGCAAATGCCCTCTCTGAGCCGCTTTCCTCGTCTGTGAATGGAGCAGCTACAGGCACATCCAGGGGACGGGCAGGCCTGGAGCCTGGGACTGCGCCTGGCCCACAGGAGACCGCCTGTAACGCACAGCAGTTATCACCATCCTCACCAACAGCACCGCGCAGGGCTGAGTCAGCCGCGGGGAGGGGAGCCCGTGAGCGGCAGCGGAGGCTGCGCGTGTCGCATGCGAGCGCCGGGCTATTCTCGTGGTGCCGCCAGAGGCCTGCGATCACAACCGGGCAGGTGACAATAAAATCTGGAACTGTGCAGGGCAGGCCCCTCCTTTTTTTTTTTTAAGTTCTCTCTACCAACTGCAGCCAAATTTAGGTGGCTTAATTAATTAGCTAGTGTTTATAGTGTTTGAAAATTTTTAAAGTGTGGTGTAAGTGCCAACCATTATTTTAATCTGTGTACGTGGTTGTTGTGTTGTTTTTTTCCTGCACACTTGTTTTGTTTTGTTTTTTTTTCTCTCTCTCTGCAGGTTCTGTTCTGGAACCAGGTTTGTTAAAACTCACTCCCGCGGTTCTGAGCCTGGGGTCACCACACTTGGCATCACTGACAAAATGGTTGCCTGCTCTCCTCTGCTCTCACAGAAGGAGTGACTGTCCTGTCCAGGGGCCAGGACCCACTGTTTGGGGGTGGGGGTGGGGGGAGTGGGCGGCGTTCTCACATGCTACTGCTGGTGGGAGTGGAAATTGGAACATCCTTTCAGGGAAGCAGTTTGGCAAGATGTACCAAAGGTGTGAAAGCGGTTTGGAGTGGGGTTCCTGCAAAACAATCTTGAAAATGTTGGGGAAAAAACCAAACAGCCAAAGAAAGGGGATGGTGAAGTGACGTATGGCACATCCCTACATGGAAATCAGGTAACCATAAAAAGCCATCACCACAGAAACTGGTACCCGGAAATTTTTGCATGGCATAATTTTAAATGATGCTGTGATTAGGGAGATAAAACCTGTTTATTGCAAAGCATTTAGAGAAAACAAAAAAGTATAAAAACAAAATAATAATCTCATAGACTCCCATCAAAGACAATGAGATCAACGTTTACATGTTGTTACAACATGAGTAAATAAAAACAATGTAAAATCATACTCAGATAACTAAGAATACATGTAAACACTTTGCTTCATTCACTCGGTGCTTATAAAAATTTGGAAATTTTTATGTCCAAGAAAAGGAGACGGATTGATCATGTGATGCTGAACCCACATGACGATCAAATCTACAGCAGTGAAAATGATAGCACAGAATTATAATTATTGAAGCAGAAATATATCAGGCATTCAGAGTCTGTTACTCAGTGACATTTTCAGTGTGATCTCAAACTCTAGTTTTTTAAAAATGATGTATGATATTAAAGATTAGCAGTGATTAATTGTAAGTAGTAGATTTACAAGGGATTTTGATTTTATGTTTACTGTTTGCATTACTCATGCAATAAAAGAAGGAAAACTACACTTTCAGTATGATCATGACTTTGTAAAATAAAACTATATGCAAATACACAACTGCAAGGTATTATATGAAGCTATAAAACACAATTCTCTTTGGATCATGAATTTAAAACTGATGGGTTTTCTTTCTTTCTTTTTTTCCCTGTTCTATTTTGGGGATTTTTTAGATTCTTCTAAACTGCAAGAATATTAAAGAATATTTACAGTATCCTACTGTATAATAAGAAAAATCTATACATGCAATTTGTATGTTACAAATGTGTGTAGTGTCTGAATGAATCTCCTTTACTTTATGGTAAACAATATATTGAAGTCTTTTTTTTTTTTTTTTTTGTCCGAGAACATTTACTGCTTTTGGAAAAAAAATAAAGTAATGAAATAAAACCCATAAGTTTTCTAATGGAAGAAGTCAGCAAAATGGGTGGTACCTGCCCTTTGTATTTGTTGTAAGAGGAAAGCAGCATCTACAGGATGTGGGAGCCCAGAGCACAGGGGTGGTCAGTAATGAATGAGTGGAACTACTGTGCGCCAGACCCTGAGGATAGGAGAGATGCTCCTGAGGGTCTCTAGCCCCTTGGAGCTTGCCCATGAGTGGAGAAGATAGACTTTCAAGAAACAGGGGATGCTGGGATAGCTCAACAGGTTGAGCTCTTGCTTTGCAATCCCGAGGTCTGGGGATCGAGTCCTGGCCCCAGCCTGTGCAAACCCACATGCTGAGCTTTGGCACAACTGGTAACCACCAGGATGGCAATAAAGGTTCTCACCTCTCATGAGGGAAGCCCCCAGTTCAGTTCTGCCCTACATCCACCCGTGTGGAATAAAACTATGTCGGTGGCATGAGAGGGTGTGTCAGTGCCTGAGGGTGTGAGCAGATGTCTGGGAGGGGTGTGAGCATAGGGGTGCACGTGAACGTGTGTGTGGGAAGAGGAGTACAGGAGAGACAAGCATGTGAGTGGGAAGTATACACAAGTGGGCGTGTGTGTGTGTACAGGGAAGGCATGTGTGTGACGGACCTGGTGTACACGTGAGTGTGAATGTGAGAGGGTGTGCTGACATAAGAGATGGGGAGAAGAGACGACAGTGTGTGTGGGGACCCCACCCTGTGTGTCCACGTGCCCAGCTGTGAATGTGTCTGACTCGTGTGAGTTTCCATGCACATGGGTGTAGAGAAGAAGAATAGGAGACACGTTCCCCCCGAGTCTGTCATCAGCTCCTGGTGGGCACAGCTCTGTGTGGCACCTGGCACAGGGTCCCGCCCTTGAGAGGGGGCTCAAAGCTTTATTGACACCGACTTCCTATATGTGGCCATGAGCACAGTGGTGAAGAGGCCAGCCCGGACTTGTCCTCCTGGAGTTCACAACCCTGGTGGGGAACAGGTGGTCTCTAGGCCGATTCAAGGAGGGGGCTGCACGGGTGGATGTCTATGTGGACTCTGCAGTCCCCAAGGGAGCTCGGGGCTGCGAAGCAGGTGTACGGGGCTCCAACAGCCGCAGCTAGGTGCTGATTTCTCTCTGGAGTCGGCCTGACTCATTCATGCACTCTGCTACCAGGCCCTGTCCTAGGTGCCACAGGACACAGCGAAGCAAGACAGGTCCCAGCCCTCGCCCTGCCCACGGGCAATGACTACATGCAAGGCAATCGATGAGTGGGTAGAAGCTTGGGGAAAGGGTCTTGGGAAAGGGGTGGAACCTAAGAAGACTTCCTGGAGGTGGTGGCCCCTGAGCTGGGTCTTGAAGGCTGACAGAGGCTGGGGAGGAGGGGAGGCATTCCGGGAGAGGGGAACCACATGAGCAAGCAGGCAGAGGAGAGAAAAGGGCTCTGGACAATCCAGGGACCAGGGCAGAGGCCTTGGGACACGCATGTTGGCTGTGAGCAAGCTGGGCTAGGGCTGGCCTGGGATGGGGCTAAGCTGGCACACTGAAGGGTGGCTTTGGTTGCTGTCTGAACAGCAGGCCATCACTGGGAGCAGTCTACTGCTACCACTGCATAAACTCACTGTGGGGAGACATGCCAGGTACGGGGGGAAGAGGCTACCGTCTGCATTGGAGCCAGCAAAAATGGGGATGCACGTGGCCTTGTAAGGAAGGTGGGGGCGGGCTGGGCAGGCCCAGGCTACTCTCTCCTCTACCCCTACACCAGGCAGCTTGGGGAACTGGACACTGTGCCATATCCTTGAAGGGAAAGGGTAGGCCCTGTAGCCGTTCCAGGTAGCAGGTAAACTCCTAAGGTGCCAACACAGTCTAAAGCTCGGACTCTGGGACCAGAGAGCCATCTGTCTCATGCCTAGCAGGGTGACTTGGCAACATCACTTTCCTCTAAGCCTCCACCTTCACACCTAAAAGCAAGAAAATACCACCATCTCTCTCCCCAAACGCAGATGGTGAGTGACCAGAAAAGCAGGACTGAGGGCTGTACATTTCCTCAGCCCTCCTCTCTCCCCCAGATCCCCTCTACGAGCGGATCCTGCCAGCTCAGCTTCCAAGATCCGGCCAGACTCTGATCTCTTCTTACCGCCTGCCCTGTACCACCACCATCCCTCACCTGGATCCTATGTCAGTTCCTAAACTGGCCTCCCCACCTCCACCTCACCTCTCTCTAACACATTCTCCCTCAGCAGCCTCTGAAACCTGAGCCAGGTAACATCCTTCCTTTGCTCAAAACTCCCCCTATAGTCCACACTGCACTCAGAGACCCAGAATCCTTCCAGGAGACCCAGAATCCTTCCAGCAGCCCCAGGACCCCACAGCCTTGCTCTCATTCATGCCAGACTCTTACCCACCTCAGGGCCTTTGCACTTGCCAATGCCTCTACCTGGCAGTCTCATGCCCTAGATATGTGCATGCTGGCCCCTCACCCCCATTAGGCCTATCTGAGAGGTCTTCCCTGGCCACCCTGTATAAAATATTTCCTTCTCAATGCCCCTTGTTCTGTTTCATTTTTTTTCATAGAACCCACCACCACCCAATACCTTATGTATTTGTTAATTTCACTGGCGTCTATGCCCCTAAACTAGATCACTTATGAGTCCTTTGAGAACAGGGACTTAGGTTTGCTCCCTGAGGTACCCTCCAGGTTTATCCCAGTGTTTGGCATTTGCTGAACGTATGTTTTGGTTTGGATTTCAGCTTTGCCACTTGACTAGGCTAACCAGATGGACCATTTTAAATGGAACAGAAAACAATGGTACTGGTCCATTTCAAACGGTACGTATGGTCAGCCTCCTGACACCTTGAACTTAGCCCAGTGACACTAGGCTGACCAGATGGACCATTTGAAACAGGACAGTACTGTCGCTTTCTGTCCCACTTGAAATGATACGTCTGGTCAGCCCACACTTGACAAGATCCCAAGAAATGTTGAACACCCTTGTGACCTCTGGTTTCTCATTTGCAGAACAGGGGTGACGATGATGATATTAATAACAAAGGTTGTTCTGAGGACGAAACAGACTAATATGCATACAGATCAGCGCTGGGCCTGGCACAGAGCACTGGATGCAGGACAGCTGTTACCCACACTGTGGGTATTTCAGGATGAAGGGTATGGCGCAGGATCACAGCAAAGCAAAGGATTCTCTCTGAGGCAGAACCAGCTCTGCCACAACGTGTGCATGAGACCACTAGGGGCGGGACCAGCCAGCAAGCTGAGCAAGCTGTTGGCAAGGAGGCTGGCAGGGCCAAAGGCCCTGGCTGGTGAGTGCTGGGTTTAGATGGGCCTGGAGGCGATGCAGAAATCCTGTGGTGTGGCTCAGTTTGCAGAGCAGAAGGGAAACAACCGCCACTCTGTGTGACGTGAACGCCCTCTGTGTTTACCTGTCCCCAGGGCCCAGGGGGAGGGGGTGGGCAGATGAGGCTGGGAGAGCATGCAGGGACAGACAGCCATCGCCCACTATGCTTGGTGCCTTCACAACCTAAGGACCTTCTTCCCATCTCCCCATCTTGCAGGAGGAAAAACTGAGGCCTGAAGAGACTTGAGATCCCAGGTGGTGTTTGTCCAACCTCAGGCCCCACGGCTTCTCTGGGAAAGGCCTTGGTGCTGCCCGGCCACGCTCTTGTGGGTACAAGGGGTGGATGAGGCCAGATAACGAGAAGCCCTCATTGAACTCTGACAGCCTAGTGAGGTGAGGGCTGTGGTCACCACCCCCTTCCCTCCAGGTGCGGAAGCTGAGACCCTGAGATGCAGGGAAGGGGCAAAGGCAGGACTCAAGCACAATCTGCCACTACCCTCATCTGCCATCAGCCTCGCGCCTGATCGCTTCTCCCAGCGGCGACGGGGTCCCCTCCAGCTCAGGCTTCGAATTCTCAGCCTGCCAAGAACCGCACACACATTTTCCCAGCTGAGATAAAGGCCCCCTTAAAAGTGACATGCATTTATTAAATGGCATTTGCCACGGTTACAGCACACTCTGCTGCCGACGAGATTTCTCCCCAAGCTGACGCCATTCACCGATACCTTGTATAGCACTTTTTGCAACTCACAAAAGCACTTTCTACGGCTCTTATGTCCCTTAACCCTCAGTAGCCCCCAGGCAGGAGAAAACAGTGGTAGTGATTCTACTTTGCAGATGGGGAAACTGAGGCTCAGAGAGAGGAAGACACTTGCTCCAGAACACACAGCCAGTAAGTGGCACAGGCTGGATTCATATCCAGGACTGTGACCCATTTCACCACCTGCCTTGCTGGAGAGGGGCTCTGGGGTCTCATTAAGACAAAGGACGAGATGGATATCTGGGCTGGAGTATTAGGACTGGAAGAGACCTGCAGGAGAGCAGCCACACTGAGACTGTTTCACAGAAGGGGAAACTGAGGCCAGTGTGGTAAGCTTCGGGTCTCCTGGATGGAAAGTGATGGAGCCGGGGCTCTACCTGCTCTTTGAAGCTCCAGACCGTGAAACGATGACCACACAACAATAACAGTAATAATAATAATAATGGCCAACAAGCATCAAGCAGCAACATTACTAGGAGCACAACAGGCCTCCATAGAGACCTGGCAAGGCAGGGCTGTCACCACCCCAGAGCACAAGACGGAGGCTCAGGGAGGTACAGCCACTTAGCCAAGGTCATGGTCTGACTCCACCTGCATCCTCACCTGCAGTACCAGATGGCCTTCACTGCCGTGAAGGAGCAGTTTGGGGGAGCCTGGCCCTGAATCGGCCCCAAACCACACCCTGGCTGTGTGTGACACTGGCTGTGTCATGTTTCATGGTCTGCCTGCTCATTTTGTGTAGCCACAATCTTAAGTACAAATCCTGGGGTTTATGTCTCCACCCCAGCTGACACTATTTTAGTACTTCCTGATATGTTAGGGATCCGATGTCAGCACAACGGGCAGGGATTTGTGGTGTAGTCATGGCCCTGGGCACAGAGGGACTATACTGCAGTTAGGGCACAGCTCTGCCCATGTGACCTCACGGCTGTGAGCCTTTTCCTTAAAATGGGGATCTTGGCACCCTCCCGTTCCCTTCATTCAACCAATAGGTACTCACTCACCCACGGTTGCTAGGCCTTATGCTAAGGTCCTGGGAGGCCCAGCAGTGAGTAAGACAGATAGTTCCTACTTTCATGTAGCTTAGAGGGGAGACAGGGCTAGAGTAATGAACAAACATAGAAATGGCTAGGAGTGCGAGGGAACACACACATTTGGGGCCACATGATAGAGAACAAGGAGGAACTGCCTTTAGACTGGGGTGGTTGGGAAAGGCATTGCTGAGGAGGTGGGACTGCAGCTGAAACACGAAAGAAGCAAAGCTATTCTAGTAGGCGAGAACAGCAAGTGCAAAGGCCCTGAGGTAGAAAAGAAGGTGGTGCATATGCTGGCCAGAAAGAAGGCTGCCACGGCTGGAACTCTCAGAGGAAGCAGAGTGTAGCATGAGATGAGGCTGGGGAGATGGTGTGGTCAGATAATGCCATGCTGCATAAGTAAGGAGTCTGATTTTATTCTAAGGACAGTGGGAAGCGCTGAAAAGTTTGAAGCAGGAGCAAATTGGATTTGAATCACTCGGCTATCGGTGAAGAGACTGGAGGGGTCCAGAGCGGAAGCAGGAAAGCAGTGATGAGGATGCTGCAGCCTTTAGGGGCCTGGGCACCAATCCTAGCTCTGCCCTTACAAGTCATTTCATGTCTCTGAGTCTCAGTTTCTTCATCCGTTCAATGGGTATATTAGTCCTTATCTCACAGAGATGTGATGAGGATTGAATGAGATAATGTACAAAGTAACGATACTATCCCATGGCCTGATGTGTTCAATGTCAGGTGCTCGATGAACTAGATCCTACGAGGGCCGGCCTGGACCCCTCCTAATTCCCCCACCCCTTGTCTCCCTTCACTCCAGCCTCACTGGCTTCCTTGCTATTCCTGGAACATAGCAAGCTTATTTCAGCCTCAGGGCCTTTGCACTTGCTATTCCTTCAGTGTGGAGTGCTCTTCTCCCGATATTGCCTCGGCTGCTCCCTCTGTTTAATTCAGGCCTCTGCCCCTCCGGGGGGCTCTCGGTCTGTCCTCACTCAACTGTCTATTCCCTAGTCCTGCTTTACTTACTTCATGGCACTTGCCTCTACCTGGTGTAATGTTTACTTGGGTCTGCTTTCATTTCCTCACTAGCGTGTCAACTCCGTGACAGCAGGTACCTTTGGCTGCCTGGTCCACAGTTGTATCACCAGCACCTAGAGCTGCCCCTGGCCCATAGAAGATGCTCAAAAATAGTTGTTGAATGAATATTCGTAATGAAAATGATCACAATAAGGACAGCAAAATGGTTAAGAGTAAACCGAGGCTTGGATCAGTCTTTTATTCTCCTTGGTTAGATGGCCTGGGGAGGAGCCCCACGTAGCTTTGGGAGCCTCAGTTTCCTTATCTGTAAAGTGGGGTTGAAGGGCTCCATGTTTTGGGCTCATTGAGAGGATTAGACAACAGTGCACATCAAAGTACCGGTGGATGAAATGATACCTGATGTCTAGCGCTTGCTTTACAATACAGCCCCAGCGAGGTGAGGGCAGGCGAAACGAGAATGGCAGATCAGTGTAGAAACTGGGATTCCTTTCACCGTGCCTTTGCATTTTGCAGAGGTTTGAAATTTTCTAAAATAGAGTGATGAGGAAGAGATGGTACAGATTCAAGGCTCAGCTTTGTGCCTCGCACCCAGGGCATGATTTCCTCCCATCAGGAGCGTCCATTTCTGAAGGACACTGTGCACTTGAAGAATGGGGCACCCAGGCATCAGTAACCACCCACTCAGGCCGGCCCAGCGGCTGGGAGCTCACGGTTCACTCCCTGCTTCATCTCCCTGCTGATGCTGATCTCCTTAGGCTCCTGGCGCTCATCTGCAGCCATCTAACACCCTGCGCCCCCACATGGATGTGCCAGGAAATCTTACAGACACTCAGATCCGATTCTGTCTCATTCCCAACTACCACCTCAGCTGCTTTGCATCTCTTTGGACTGAGGGCCTGGCAAGACACCTGGCAGGGAAAAATCCATCTTGCGGGGGCCTCCGGCAGCTGACCTGCCGGGCAACACCCAAGTTAACAGGAAAGCAGCTTCAGCTGTGAAAATAGATGCTTCCTTCTCCACCATGGGACGGAAGCACATCTTGGAAACACCCGCTGCCTCCGCCTCCCAGGAGTATATGCAGATGGACAGAACTGTGAGATGAGTACCAAGAATGCAGGATTGCCAGCACCCCTGGGCCTCAGTTTCCCTACCAGTGAAAGAGGGCTAAGTGACATCTAGTTAACAGCCTGGGCTGGGCGGTCAGGCTGATCTGGGTCGTCATTCTGACTCTGCCACTCATTGCGTGGCCTTGGGCAAGTCGCTCTGCGGCTCTGCGCCTCGTTTCCTCGGGGGTCAGATGGATCTAATGGTAACTATGCCCGCCGTCCAGGGCAGCTGTGAGCGCCGCTGGGATCATACGCGCCAAGTGCTGAGCCCACTAAGTGGCCAGAAATGATGGCTCTCATTATTATTACTTTAGTGTGCTCCCAGGAATTCAGGATCCTGTCAGATTTCTAGCTTTAATGATGGAAACTTCCAGTATACCCCAGTTTTAGAAAGCCACGGACCTGCTGTGTGAGCCTGCCAGTCCCTTCCTCTCTCCGGGCTGCAGAGTTCTCAGTGAGGCCCTGGGCGAGAGGTCTGACAGCACTCTCAGGCCCCTTCCGGCTTTCCAGGTCTGGGAATTGACAATTCCAGACCTGTGGATCAGGACAGACACCTAGAGGTAGGCTGTGCCCACGGCGCTCAGTTGCACTAACAGACAATTAAATCACAGAGCCCGGGTGTCTGCTCAAGCTGTCCAAGCGCTGCCGGCAGAAAGGCTGCAGGGAAAAACCTCAGGCTGCAGACATCCGTCCCTGCCCCTGTCGGCTTTGTTCTGTGCACACCCACTCTGTGCAAGGAGCTAGCTAGGTGCTTTACAAGGGCCGGCCCTGCGTTCACAGCGAAGGAAATCTGAGCGGAGCGAACCTGGTGATGACAACACTGGCTCATAGGTACTGAGCGCTCACTCCAGGTGCGGCCTGGAGCATCACACACGCAGTCACTGACTTAATCCTCGAAACAGAGGTGTGGACGTCGTCTCTGTTTTACAGACGAGGAAATTGGGATGCAGAGCTCAGCAAGTGGTCCAAGCAGATAGTGGAGCTGGGATTCACCCCCCGCGTCTGGCTCCCAGCCTGCGACTCAACACTGGGCTAGGTGGGTCTCTACAGTTGCAGGACCACTATGCCAAGCAGCTGCGAGAGTTACACACGCATGCCTATGGTGAGAACTCAAGGGGAAAGCAAGATGTAGCCTCAGACTTGGGGCAGGTAAGCTCCTGGAGGAGGGTTCAGAGGAGGAAAGCTCCCTTGGAGCAGGAAGGATGAGTAGGATGTGGGCACATGGAGGTAAGGAGGTGCAGGGAAGGGCCTTTCTGACGGCAGGAACAGCATAAGCAAAGGCACAGAGACGAGAGAGTTTAGCTAAGGGCATGGGTTTGTACAAAAGCATTTGCCAAACTGAGTTAGGCTGCCCATTAATGGGTGTTATACAAACCAAACGCTCTTATTCATACGTTTGGGGAACACAGGAGTGAATAGGGTCTGACTGGAGATTGCACAACTGCAGGACTTCTCAGGGTCTTTGAGATGCTAAATGGCTGGAGTAGCCAGGAAAGCTTTGGCCTGCATGGAGGAAGCCTGGTTATCTTGCAGCATTTCAATAGGTCAGCTCTTTGGAAAACATGTGGCTGAGAAATAAGGCCTGTCATGGGAGAAGAAAGCTGGTGCGTTTTTGTTTTTTTAAAGAAAATTTGGACCCACTCAACAGTTTTGAGCAGGGGAGTGACATGATCTGAGTTGTGTTGACAGGCCAAAAATCTGGGCACATTTAAAAAGAGGGGGGTAGGGGGAACCTTCCGTCAGTCCAAGACTACAAATAAAAAAATAACCTGTCGCACGGAGCCATTGGAAGCAGCGAGCGAGTGAGTGTGGGATCGGCACAACAGTTTTAGACTGCCTTCCTCTCACACACCCCCTCGCCATCTGTCGCAAAGGGCACCAGAAAGATAGATGCAAGAAGGAATATTCCAGCTCGGGGGGCTCCAGAGCTCAGCAGCCCAGATGGGGGGCTCTGACGGGCACCACGTCGCCCCCATGAGGCGTCATTTGTGAGGGCCAAGGGGCTGTCAGTATTTCCATCCTCAGTGCATTTTCAGAGAAATGACCGTGACTCAGTTAAAAACTCCTCCATCTAAGCCTGGGGGTGGGGGTGGGGGGCTTCTCTCCCTCCCTCCAGCTTGGCGGAAGTAATCCTCTTAGGTTAGTGAACTTCCCTCAGAGGCTACCCAGCCAAGAGGCTGGGATTCACAATCCAGGCTCCCTACCACTTACTCCTTGGACAAGTTACTTCTCCACTTCTGGACTCGATTTTCCTCATCTGCAAACTGAGGGTAACGGCCAACTCAGGCTTTGCTTAGCCGAGTGACGAGATGACGCAGCTGGACGGTCAGCGCACAGCCTGCACACAGTTAATATTCAGAGAACATTGGGTCTCCCTGCTTCTCTCAACACGTGGCTCCCATCAGGACTTCATACGTGATGAGTGACTACAAGTTGAGGAATGAATCACACCCCGGGACTCCATGGGGTTGGCAAAGGAATAATTAATGGCCAGAAAGCACCCAAAGAACACACAGCTTTAAGGACCGTCCAATAGCCTGAGCCCATCAGGGCCAAAAGCCCCCGCCCTTCTCTTTTTGCAAAAGAGGAAGTGAGATTAACTTCACTCAGGAAAGTACAGAGGAGCTACCAGCATGCTACCCTCTACCAAAAGGTCAGAGGGTCACCAGAGGGCCCAGCTGTCCCCTAAAGCCTGCACCCCAACTTGGCCTGGCCTTCTCCAGGCTAGAATGAGGGTTCAGCCCATTAGGTGACTCCTATGTCCCCAGGCCTAGATGGGGCTAAGTGAGGAGCCAGCAGGTTCAATGTCAGGTGCTACTGCTGGTGCAGAATCAGGCTGCCAAGGTGTCCCCAAACCCCGGTCCCCTCCCTTCTCCCAATCTCAGAATCTCCCTCAGTGAAGTTTTAGGGTAGAGACCTCTTACACGGGATCTAAGACACCAGTTGGTAACTTCCCGGGTATCATTTTAGGATTTACCTTTGGCGGCATTTGTGCTGAAAGAAATCTTTAGAAACTTCTTCCCCTGCCTCCCTCAACCAAGATAATTCCCATGACCAGCCCCTTCCAAACAGTGATCATGTGAAGCCACAGAGACCATGTGACAGCACCCAGCCTGACAGTCCTGCCTGAGACACTAGTAGTCATTCAATCCAGAGCCGCCTTCCGAAGCCTGACATTTGAGTTTCCTTCTCAAACAAATCCATTTTCTTAGAAAATTGCACAACTGCTTCCTTCCACCTTCTTGTTCTTCTGTCTGGTGTCAGTTCTGTATAAAATTGTCATAAATTGCATGCTTAGAGCAACTGAGAGAGGCGCTGGAAGCCCCACCCGTTAGCCAAACCTGGTGAATTCCTCCAGGCTGGGCCCAGCGTGTGACCGGGACCCCACAGAACATACAGTGAAGGATGGTGGGAAGTTTCAGCTCCGATGGCAACACCCCATCCCTTCCCTACCACCCTCAGCCAAGACATTTGTGCCCACCTCCTAAGATTTATTCATTTCAAAGTTCATCTTGGCCCCTCTGCTACTCCCACTTTCTCAGGCTATTGATGCTGAATGGATTGGAACAGAAGTTTTATGGCCTAATCTTCACCATTTCATAGATTGTTTTTATGGACAAAAGGGGAAGATTCGCTCACAAGAAGGGTGCTGGTGTTCCTAGCCAGTGCCCTGGGAAAGGCAGGCCATCCATCTCAACACTTGTTAACCAGCGTCACCACTCATTTGCCAGAAATTGAACCACGGGGTCCTGGTTGGAGGAGGGTCTGGAATAGACATTTAGAAATTAGCTTGGGCCCAGTTCCTTGCTTTCGGAAAATTAAGCACTTGTGAGAGACACTGATGCATTTCTAGGCCGGGAGGGATAGCAGGGCAGGAACTGGGACTTCGCAGGATATACATGGCCAGCTCAGGCAGGAAGGAGCAGATCAGAGATGCCACTCACCAGAGACATGAAATATATCAGTGCTTCCTTCTGCCCAGCAAGGACTCAACTACAATGGAAAGACCCCAGGATGGAGCAGGGGGGATGCTTATGTGGATCCCCTGGGTTCAGGGGAAACTGTGGGGCAGAGAGAAGCAGCTGTTTACCCCCTACTTCTCCCTCCACCCACTGCTAGTTCTCTCTTTCTCATGGCTTTCAGATGGTTACCAGTCTCTAAGTAAATACAAAGGGGGTGGGGGCGTGGGGGAGGGAGGATACTGAGCTTATCTTTGCCTCCTTCCTCAAGAGAGGGGGCGCAGAGACCCCTCTGCTGACAACACAGCTTCAAGAAGTCCCCAAATCAAGATCCCATTTCTTCTCCCTGACCCCTACTCTTTGAACACCATTTCTCTGCAACCCTCATGCCCGCCCCTGGGAGACCCATGGTTTTGCAAAACCCCTTTAAGAAGCAGGACTCCTGAATGGTGACCTCACCCCTTGGTGAACACATGCTAGCCTTCAGAGCCTACCTGCTGGAGAGAGCCAGGTGTTTGACGTAGACCAACAAAAGGACATGCTTAGAGCCACAGGTAACCACCCCCTGCCCCCCCCCCCAGCCCCTGAACTGCAGGGAGCCCTGGGGAAGGCAGGAGGAAGTGGGGAGCCCGGGGGTGGGGTGGGGTGGGTGGTGTTGTCAGGAGAGCAGCAAGGAGCACGGCCCTCCAGTGAGAGGCTTTGGCAACTAGAGGGACAATCCAGTGTTTTCCTATCAGGATCTGTTGATCACAGCAGCTCACCCAGGGTTAGGGCGGCCTCCCTTCTCTCTCCCCCACTAGCACTGCTTCACTCTGCGCACCAGAGGGAATGCTCACTCTTCCCTATTGCAACAGCCTGTTTCTGTTCCATCCAAAGCAGTACCTGAAAGACCTCTGCCTCCACCCGCGTCTTTCAGACCCTGAAGTCAGACCTGTGGGAAGCGTCAGTCCAGGGAGAGCATTCGAGAAGCCAGGGGCTCCTTGCTCTGAAAGCTGCTGGCTGGCTGCTTCTCCCTCCAGATCGGGCAGGGGCCCGGGGAAGCAACTCATTTGGGTATGTATGTCCCCGTGCCACCCAGTCCGAGTCGGAAGACTGGGTTCTAGCCTTCGCTGTGTGACCTTGGGCAAGTTGCTAGCTCTCTCTGGGCCTCAGTTTCTGCACCTGTAACCCTGGTAAGCAGATAATGCTACCTCTATTACTGCTGACAGTAGCCGAGTGGCTCCTGGTAGCAGTCTGAGAGGCCTGAGCCCGCAGTTTGGGGGACAGCAGCGGTGGGGGGTCGGGGGTGCTTACCTGCACTGGCGCAGAACGCAGCGATCAGCAGGCAGAGCAGCGGCCCGAGGCGGCCAGGGGCCGGGCCGGCGGGCTCCATGGGCCGCGGCTGCGGAGCGAGGAGGGAGAGCGGCCGTGAGTGCGCGCTCGGGCGGGCGCGGGCTGGAGCGGGGAAATGACTAAGGCTCCCCCCTCCTCCTCCCACCCCTCCCTCCCCTCCTGGCCGGGCTTCCCCCCTCCCCGAAACAGGCGCCTGGAGCGGCTTAGGAGCTGCCGTCACCGCCGCGATCTTCGGGGGACCCCCCCTCCTCCCGGAGAGATCGAGAGACGGAGAAGGGGACAGACCCCGAGTGCGCGAGAAAGCAAGCCCGGGCGGCCGGAGAGAGGCGGCGGGAGAGGGAAGCAGACCCAGGGGAGCCAGGGGGAGAGCCGGAGACACAGCGAGGCGAGAGAGGGGGAGCGAGCGGGGGAGGGGGGCGGGCCGAGAGCGAGAGCGAGGGAGAGAGAGAGAGAGAGAGAGCGAGCGAGCGAGCGCGGCGGCGCGCAGATCCAGACAGCGCGGAGAGGAGGACCGAGCCAGGGCGGAGGGCAGCCCCGCCAGGCGCCCCGCCGCTGCCCGCCCGGCCCGCCCGGCCCGCCCGGCCCGCGCGGGGGGCTGCCGGGCTCCGGCCGCGCCGGCCCCTCTCGGCGAGCGCCCTACAGCAGCGCGCCCCGGGCAGGGACGGTGCGAGGTCCGGGGCCGCGCGCCCGGCCCGGAGGCCAGCGTCGCCCCTCGCCCGCGTCGCGGCCCCGACACCCACCCCGCGCCCGGGCCCGCGGCCACAGCCCCGGGAGGCGGCGCGCCTGGGCTCGGGACCCGACCAGCCTCCGCCTCCAACAATGTGCCAGTTCAGGAGCCCGCGCGGCTGTCAGCAGCCCCGACCCGCCCCCTCCCCTGCCCCCCGCCCACTGCCAACCGGGCTCGGACCTGCGCCGCCAGCGGCGGCTGGAGGGCTGTGGACGCGCGGCCGGGGCTGCCGGGGCCGGGCGCCCCGCTCCACTTCGCGCAAACTTGTGTTTGCCAGGCCAGCGCCGCGAGCCGGCCGCCCCGTCCCCTTAAGGTGGCCGCGCAGGTCGCCCCGGCCTCCGCACTCCGGCCGCGGGCAGTCCCGCTTCCCTCTGGCGACAGGCGGGCGGCGGCGAAGGAGAGGGGGAATGGAGGGAGGACGTGGGTGTCTGCCCTAGCCCCTCCCCACGTGGCCCTGCCCCTGTGCCCCAAAGCTGACGGCGCCTCTCGCGGGTGGGCTTGGGCCAAAGGGGCCCCGAGTCTTTCAGAGCTGGGCCCAGGTGACGGGAAAGCAGGAAGTAAGTGAATGTAGGGGGAAGGGGGAGAGGAAGGAGAAAGTGATCGTACAAAAATAGCGTGTGTAGGAAGGACTTCAGTGCCGCCTGGGAAAGAGGCGCAGGGAGAAGGAGAGAAGGGGGGCTGTGGCCCCAGAAACCAGACAAGGGTCCGGGTCTCCCTAGGGAGGTGGGTTCTCTCACAGAAGGGTCCCCTTCTGTGTCAGGGGTGGCAGATTCAGGGGGCGGAGGAGAGAGGCAGCTTGAAGATCTGGGATCTGGGAAAATTACAGACAATAAGGACGGTGAGAGGAAAGGAGGGGAAGAGAAGCAAGAGGCCCAGAGTCTTCCAAGAGGACAGAGATTCTCCCGCGTCCCCAACCCCCCCCCCCCATTACTGACAGGTGCTGATTACCTGGCAAAAGGTGGCTCCAGACTATGGGAGGAAAAGGAGTCCACGACCCTCTGCTAATTGGACGGTTTGGGACTTGGAAATAAGCAATAACCAACTTGGCTTCACAAGGAGGTTAAGAGGATGTGCATGAAGCAACAAAATGGAACCGAGGCCCAGAGAGGGAGTAGACTTGTCTAAGGCCACACAGCAAAGCCTGGGGTAGAAGCTAGGCTTAGATTCCTGATTTCCAGGCTATATAAAGAATTTTGCAAAGTGACTCCTCTCCCACCCCAGCCTCCCTGTCAGATGCCTAATCCTGGTGTTGTGTTAGGACAAGGAGGCAGGCAGGATGCAGCTGTTGAGAGCATGGGCCAGACTCCCTGGGTTCAAATCCTGTCAGTTACCTCTTATGAGCCATGTAGGCTTGGGAAAATATCTTATCCTTTCTATGTCTCAGTTTCCTCATCTGAAATGAGACCAACATGGGTATCAACCTATTAATACAAAGGCTGGTGTGAGGATTGGATGAATTAATATTTGTATAACACTTTAAAGAGTGTCTAGCATGTTCCAGTGCTACATAGCATTTGACAAATACGTAAAGTGTTTGACAACAGTCCTTGGGAGCCCACAGGATTGTGGGCAGTATTTGAAGTACAAAGGAATTTTTTTCCCTTTGGCTATGGGAGATACAGCAGGGACCCACACAAGGTCCCTGTCCATAAGACATTGACATTCTAGTGGGAAGACAGATAAGTAGACAAGTAGAAATAATTAATGACCAACAGAAGATTGAGCTCAGAGAGTGAGAAAGTCACCCTCATTTAGATAAGGGTAAGGCCTCCCTGAAAAGCTGGGAGCTGAATCATAGGAGGGGGCAGCAAGGTGAGGATTTGGAGAAGAGGGAACAGCACATATAAAGGTCCTGGGGTCAGCTTGGCTAGAGGCGAATACGCGATGGATGGGGGAGAGTGGTTCAGCCAAGCGGCCTTGCAGGCCTCCGTAAAGCGCCTGCGTTTACTCTGCAGATAGGAAATCGTTGGAGAGTTTAAGCAGGGGATGCACGGTCTGACTCATGCGCTTAAAAGGCCGCTCTGGCTGTGAGTGGAGAGTGGACTGTAAGAAAGGAGCATGGAATCAGGCCACCAGAGAGGAGGTTGTTGGCGGGTCCTCCAAGCATTTGAAGTAGGAGGTAGGGAGTCTCTAACTCTTCAGGCTATTTCTGATGGAGACCATGAAGGGGGCCAGTTGAGACTCCTGGGAAAATCCATCATTGGAATTCATCTGAGGTGAAAGTGGGGGCAGGGGCTGCTGGTGAAGGTTAGAGATGAGGCAGACTCCTGGCCTGGGCTTCCAGAAGTTTCTGCCATTCACTGTTCCCCAGGACACATGTGCACGCACACGTGCGCGCGTACACACACACACACACACACACACACGGGTCTGCTGGGATTAGGAAACCTCGGATTAGGGAAGGATAATAACTGAACCACTGCTATTTATATATAGCACCTTCAGCAGAGGGACCCAGCTGGGCTTCCCAACACCAATACCTACGATCCTCACCTCCACGCAGGAGGGGCCTGGGCCTTGTTCTCCTGATTCAGCATCCGTGGAAAAATCACCCTTGGCCGATCACCAGGGCTGGGAGGTCATTGAGACCATTGGGCAGCTGGGTTTACTGAGATTGGGGGACCATTTGTCTAAGGTCACACAGGGAGATGATGGTAGATAATTGAGGGGAATCAGCCCCCTCCACAGGAGGCATCCTGAGCTGTGCTGGATTAAAACTGTACTGCCTTCAACCATATCCCATTCATCGTGCATTCAACAGCATTTATTACACACCTATTATGTGCCAGGCACTGTGCTAGGCACTGAGGGTAGAAGTGAGAAAAAATAGACAAAAAACTCCTGCCCCAAAGAGCCAGCATTCTAGCAGTGGTGACCAAACAAACCAGTGTGTCAAATACTTAGTCTGCCAGATGCGGATAAAGCTATAAGGTAGGGTGACCAGACGTCCCACTTTTGGCGGGACAGTCCCGATTTTTAACAATTTTTTCCGCGTCCCGCGGCATTTTAAAAAAGTCCCGATTTTTGGAAAGAATGCACGACAAGCTAGGGAATGGTGGGAGATAGACCAAATTTTTAATCAAGAACTCCCTCCCCCCGGTCAATGATGTCCCGCTTTACCAATGTTAAAATTTGGTCACCTTACTATAAGGGGAAATAAGCAGGGAAGGGGCCCAGGAAGGCCTATGAAAGGAGAGGGGTCAGGGGAGGCCTCAGGGGACACGATAGTTGAGTGAAGACCTGAAAGACTTGACGTGGAAAGCCAGAGGCGACTCCATGCTGCATGGCCCCGACCCTTCTGTCACTCCCCACGTGCAATCTGTCAGCAGCGCGGCCCGCCGGCTGGACCTGCCCTTCATGTCCAGAACCAATCCACTTCTTCACCCTTCCGTGGCTGCCGCGGCCTGGTCTAAGCCTCCACCATCTGCCTCCTGGGCACCCTCGTTCCTCCTTTGCCCTCCTCTTGCTCCATCTATTCTCCACTCAGCAGCCAGAGAGATCCTTTTATAGAAGCCAGATCATGTCCCTCCCTGTTGTCCAGGACCTGCTGGAAAGAGGCCTAGAATGAGCCCGAGGAGGAGAGGGAGGGCCAGGGGCTTCGAAGCCAGGACGCTGCCAATCCTACTTCTGCAACGTGGGGAAACGATCTTACGAGCCTCCATCTCTACTTCTGTGAAATGGGAATAACCAGGTCTACCCTGACCTCAGGGGCGGTAGTGGCACATGTGTGACAGCCACCGTGGTGGGAGCGTATGTGGAGTTTGCTTCTGCAGGGGGCGTGGTGGCGCCTCTGTGTGCCAGGCCTGTCCACGTGCGTTGTCTCACCGAAGCTTCAACCACTCCATTGTGCTCCCAGAGGTGAGGGGACAAGGTCAGAGGCAACAGGCGACTGAACCAGGGTCACTCTACCAGGACTTGCTGGACCCCGCAGGGCCCCAGCCCTGCCCGGCCCGGCTCCCCACTTCCCGTAACGCTGGGCAGGCGTCAGCAGGCAGGCCCGCCAGGCTGCCTTTGTGTGGGCCTGTCAGGAGGCTGGAGCTGCCAACGACCTATTTTTCTGGGCAAGAGGAACCATTTGGAGTGAGAGGCCTCAGCGCTGGAGCCAGCACAATAAAAATAAAAACAGCGAGGCCTCCTGGGCGGCCTGGACCAGGGAGCCAACGCCCCAGAGAGGGGCTGCTGACAGGCTGGGGAGGGGGTGGCGTGGGGGCTCCCGTCTGCGCCCCGGCTCTGTTCTCTGACCAGCACGTGTGTTGTCTCCGAGGCTCCCGGCAGCCATGTTAGAGCTGCAGAAACTGAAGCTCTGAGGGATGGAGCCCCTTGTCCTAGACACCCAGCTAATGAGGGGCCAGGCCACTTAGGATTCGAACTCAGTTCTTCAGATGACAACAGTTCCCATTTGTTCAGCAACTGCTATGCGCTATAGGCATGTTCTTGTGACAGACACCCCACATATGGGAGGGGTGCTCATAATTCACTTTACAGACAGGAAAGCTGCCTTAGAGAAGTCTCTGAACACAGGTCACCTCCTCAGAGAGGCCTTGCCAGGCCAGTTTCTTAAAACAGTCGCCGCCACCCAGCCCACCCCAATGGACTCTATCCCCTCCCCAACGCTACTTTGTCTTCAAAGCACGCACCATGACCTGCTAGTGTCACCTGTCTTTGTTGCTTTGTGTCCATCTGAACTAGCACAGCCCAGTGGCCCAGTGGCCCAGGGCCCGGCTCTGGAAGCACATCCATGGCTCCAGCCCCTGTGCTGCCTCAGACAAGCCCGGGGCAGGTTACTTGGAGCACCTGCGCCTCACCTGCTCACGTTCCCATAAGGACAGAACGGTGCTTTGGGGTTTCTCGGACAGGTTCAGTGAGTGACGACAGGGCAAGAGGGTGGCTGTTGCCACTGTGTTGTCCAGCACTGCAGCCCTAGGGCCTTCGGAAGTGAACAGGAGGTTGTCAACAAATACACACACATAAAAAGTGACCCGCCTGAGATCACACCTCGGGACAGAGCCTGGATTTGAAGCTGGATCTCTCGGAGCCTGTGCTTCAGTGCACCCCATTTTATAGCCACCTCTTGGCAACGCGCCCCCTCTTCCACCAGACCTGCACAGGACGCAAAGTCATGGCTCCCCAATTGGGTAGGCATCGGGGTCACTTGGAGGGATTGTTAAACAGGGGTCCCACCCCAGAACGGCCGATTCAGCAGGTCTCAGGTAAGGTCTGAAATCTGCATTTCTAACCGGTTCCCAGGTGCTGTTGACGCTGCTGGTCTGGGGACCCCACTCTGAGAACTGCTGAATAGACCTGTGGGAGTGGTTCCTGAGCCCAGCCCGGCTTTCCTGTTGGTCCATCTGTCTATCCCTCTGTTTTCTGTCCTCACCTCACCAGGGGAGGCACAGGGGGTGACAGCACTGGCTTAGAAACAGCATCCAGTGCCCCGGCAGGGCCAGGGCCGGGGGTGGGGTGGGTGTATGCTGTAATTAGTGCTTTCCTGGGGCCGCAGGCAGGCGGGCAGCTCTCTGAGCTCCTCACAGGTAGGAGTGCACTGTCAAGCCCTAAACGCTGTTCCCAGGCTCTGTTGTGCAGAGCTGAGCCTCCCCCATCCCCCTGCAGGGTGGTGAGGCGAGGGCTGTCATCAGGACAGAGAGCTGCCTGCCTCAGCGCACACTAAGAGACCTGAGTTCAAGCGCTGACTCTGCCCAGTAAGAATACTAACCACAGCGAAAAGGTAGCAGTGCTTATTAAGCCCCCAGTCTGAAGGACTTCAGCGGATTCTCTCATGCTTCGTACTCCCTCTCTTATGGCGACATAAGGCTTGTCCTCATTTCCCAGATGAGAAAACTGAGGCACAGAGAGGTTAAGGGGCTTGAGCAAGAGCACACGGATTCTGGGGTGCATTGTTTGGCTTTGAATCCAGGCCTCCTCATTCTCCAGCCGCTGCTCCTGCACACACTGACTTCCGCTTTGCTGTGTGTGAGTCTGGGTGACCCCACAGTGCCCTCTCTGTCTCCCTCAGCAGCCAGGGGCTGGGCTGATGACTTCCAGGCCCCTCTGTGGCCCAGCACCCAGCCTGCGGATGCACTGTAGGCACAGGAGCGGCTGGTGAACCGAGGAGTCTAACTTTCCAGTTGTGATGCCACAACAGAGCGCAGTGGCTGAGGGCTGTGCCCATCTCCAGCTGTGAGATCTTGGGTGGGTCTCTGCCTCAGTTCTCTAATCTGAAAACAGGTTGAGGGCAGGATTAATGAATTAAAAGGATGGCGGGGAGGGGGGGCGAGGGGGGAGTCAAGTGGCAGCTAAGAACTGTGATAGGCACTTACTTGTGTGTGTCCGTCTTCTCTATCTCAGGGCCACTCATGCAGTTCTCAGACAAAATTCCTCTTTTCCTTCTTCACCACTCACAGGACTGCCAGCCAATCCTCTTGGCTTTCCCTTCAAAATAAACCCAGAATCCGACCACTCTTACTACCTGTATCACCTGCTGGTCCCACCCACCTCTGTCTCTCACCTGGATTAGTGCAATCACCTCCTCCCTGCCCTCCTGCTTCCTCACAGGCCTTCCCATCACCTACCCTTCACTAAACCTCCCAGTAGCCTTGCTTCTCAGCTCTTGGAATAAAACCCCAAGCTCCCAATGTGGCCCACAAGGCCCCGCGTGATGCTCCCCACTACCCCCTTTCTGATCTTGCACCGCCTTTCCCCAGCGTACACCACTCCTTGAACATGCCCAGCAGGGGGCCACCCCAGTGCCTTTGCACTTGCTGCTCCTTGTGGCCAAAACCCTCCCTCCCCAGCTGGCTGCCTGGCTTGTTCTGTCTCTTCCTTTGGATCTTTGTTCAAATGTCCCTTCCTTGGGGAAGCCTGTACCAACAACTCTATCAAAAAGTGCCCTGTCATTTCTTACCCTCTTACCCCACTGTCTTTTTCTTTTTTTAGATTTATTTTATTGTTTGAGAGAAGGTGAGAGAGAGAGAGAGAGAGAGAGAGAGAGAGAGAGAGAGAGAGAGAGAAGGCTAGAGTGCCCAGAGGAGTCTCCATAGTTGTACATGATTAGTTGTGACGTAGTTTCATTCCATACAGGTGGATGTGGGCCCATTCAGGGTAAGAACCATACTGGGGGCCTCCCACTCAGGAGGTGAGAACCTTCACCGCTGAGCCATCCTGGCGGTTACCAGTTGCGCCACAGTTCAGCATACGGGCTTGCACAGGCCAGGGCCGGGATTCGACCCCTCGTCCTCGCAATTGAGAGGCACGTGCTCAAGCTGTTGAGTTATCCTGGCACCCCCTTATTTTTCTGGATAGCATATAAATACGATATACTTCTTGGTTGCTGTGGCTTTCCCCCACTCGCACGTGAGCTCCACGCAGGGTCTTTGTTCTCCAGCACCTGGAGCGCTGCCTACACAGAGTGGGGCCTCCTAAACGGCTGCCAACAGCGAAAGAAGGAGCCGAGAGGAGCAGCCTGTCCGTGAGGTGCCTGTGGCTGGACCGAGGCTGCACGCTCCTCTGCCCCGATGGCCCAGCTCGGCCTGGGTTTCCTGGAGGAATAGATGCGTTCACTGAACTCGGTTTCCTTCCCAGGCAGGGAGGCCAGGACTCTACTTGGCCTCATTCCTGTTCCCGAAAGGAAGTTTCTATCCCTGGGCAGCAACCAGTCAGGCTCTCAGGGGAAGCCAAGGCAACTCGACCGCTTTCCCCACTTCAGCTTCTGAGAGCCGGCACTAGGACCGCAGGGCAGGCGAGAGGCCATGACAGCTTCCATGCTGCCCCTGCCCAGGGAACAGAGGAAGGTGGGGTGCAAGGTCCCCCCAGAGCTCGTTTCCAGAGCTCTTGGGCCTGTTACTTCAACAGAGCCTCACAGCCTGCCGTGTGAAGGCTGGGCTTGGATGCCAGCCTCACCTAGCCAGAACTTGTGCCATTCATGCTCACGCATTGTCCAGATGAGCACACAGAGGCTCCCGGAGGGGCAGGGACTACCTGGGTGACATACTGGGTCAGTGGCATGCCAGGGGGACAAACCCAGATCTTTTGAGATCAAATCCCTTATTCCTCTTCTTGATCCTCAATCTACCCTCTTCCCTGCCCTCCCCCCGATGCCTGGGGCGCTGGGTGTCCATACTGCCCTCCCAGCCTTGGAGTTTCCTCTCACTGGGTTTCATTTCCTGTTCAGCAAAGACAGCAGTCACTGTCCACAGAATGAGAAGAAGACTGAGGAGCAGGGAAGGAAGTGGGGTGTCGCCAAGGCTCCCAGCCTAGAGGCGTGATGGGCCTATGAGAACACGTCCGTCTGTGTTTGTTCTCCTCGGGTTTCTTCTCCCCAGTTTCAAGCAAATAACTGTTTAGTGAATAGGTGCTGCGGGTGTTTGGCTGGAAGGGCGTCCCTAGTATGGCCCTCTTGGTTTTTGGTAAAGTCCACCACCACAGAGACGTGGGAGAGGCTGGGGGAGAGGCAGAACACGTTGGAGAAGCCAGATTGAATGTAGATGCTGCCCTTCTCCCAGTGGGACTAGGGGTGGGGACATAGCCTTAGGGCAGGCCTTAGGGTGGCCCCAGGAAGCCAGGCCAGGGTTCCAAGGCCCCTGCCTCACCACAGGCCCTACGGCCCCCCACAGTGCGGCTGAGCCAGTGGGAGCCCTTGAGCAGGACAATGGACACAGCCTTCTTCCAGTCTACAGACGTTTACTGAGCACCTACTATGTGCCAGGGCTATGCTGGGTGCAGGACGCATTCACATTCGAGGAGGCGAGAGGAAAAAATAAAACACACGAGTTCTGCAGCACAGAGCTGCTGAGAAAGGGGAAGCAGGCTGAGGGACAGAGTGATGATGGTGGGGTGAGTGGGGGCTGCTATGCTGTACGGGGTGACAGTGAGGGTCTTGCTCAGGGAATGGCATTTCCTGGAGGAAGTGAAAGGGAGAGCCACAGGAATATAAGTGAAAGGGCCACGAGGTGCAAAAACCCGGGGTGGCATGTTCAAGGACAGCACAGCATCCAGGACACTAGAGCAGAGAGGTGGGGGGTGTGTGTGTGGCGAGGGGAGTGTGGAGAGGAAGCACAACCGGTCCTCACGCCTCACAGGCCCAGGCAGGGCCCAGGCGCTACAGGGAAACTTATGTAGACAGCTTCCTGGACTCCACCTCAGATTTTCCTGGACTCCCTAAGACTCTGGAACTGAGCAAACGCTGGAGAGGAGGGAGCCCCAGAATGACCAAGGGTGGACTTGCTTCCCCTCATCCCAACGGGATACCATCAGAGCCCCGATGAATTCAGCCTAACCCAGGGCTCCGCACACTTGAACATTGTTTTCCGTAGACCCTGACTCAGCAGGTCCGGGGATGAGGCCTGAGATCCTGCGTTTCTAACAAACTCCCAGGTAAAGGCGAGGCTACTGGCCCACAGGCCACACTTGGAGGAGCCAGGTGGTGTTGCGTCTTGGCTCTTGCCCAACAGTGCCCGTGGCCTGAGACCCCTACCTGCTGCTCAGTTTCAAGCCCAAGTTCTTTGGGACATTGAGGATCTTCAAAAAATGTTCAGCCCCGCCCCCTCAAGCGAGGCGGGGAACCTAACAGCCGCCTACAAGAACCGGGGTCTTCCCCGCCCCCGTGCCAGCCCTGCCCCTGCCCTGCAGGACCTGGGAGGTCAGGGCGGAGTTCTGGAGTCTGCCCTCCTGGGTCCGGATTTCACTCCTGCCGGCTGCAGGCCGTGTGACGGAGAGAAACAGCCTTAGCCTCTCTGTGCTGCAGTTTCTCATCTTTACAAAGGAAGAAACATGACAGCTCTTTTCAAGGCTCTTTTGAAGATTCAAGAAATAATATTTATCAGAAGCCTGGCACACGGGAGGCACTCGATAAATGCTGCATTGCTCTCCTTCCAATTCTCCCTCTCCTGTAGGGCAGCGATCTATGTATTTTCATCTCAATATTTCAAGCCTTTCTATTTTTGTGTCTGTTCTATGAAGTACATATTAGTCCAGAAAGTATACGAGGGCTGCCTGGAAAGTATCCAGCCATGTCATGTGAAAAATAGAGGCATTTATGGCTGGATTTTTCTTTCCCCCCCAGACAGCCCTCATATAATACATTTATACAAATAAATAAACATACATTGGGAGTGCATGTTTAGAAGGTTTTTACTGATAGGAAATGTGATTAAAAATGTTTTGAAGCCCAGTGGAATTGATAGAACCAATGTTAGAGCTGAAAGGGATTTTTTTAATTGTTAAATTTATTAGGGTGACATTGGTTGGTAAACATTACACAGGTTCCAGGTGTACAATTCTACCTGACATCGTCTATGTGTTTCATTATGTTCTCACCTGGAAGGGATTTTAAAGGCTCTCAGTTCCCTCCAACGCTTCCTCTCCTATCTGATGTGTGAACCTCTCTGTTACCCTAGATTGCCTCTAGCAATGGGGAGCTCACTACCTTTCTGGGCAATCCTTTTGTACAGCTCTGGGAATGGTTTCCTGAACTCACTGCCTACATGTGTTCTAGCTGCTTCTGAGCTGCCATGGCCTAACTGAATGGCTCCTTTCCCCTCCACAGGGTCATAGCTCTGGGATTGTCCCAAGGGCCCGAAGCCAGGCTGTGTGCATAGTAAGCCTGCGATAATGGGTGGGGTGACTGAAGGATGGGAGAGGAATGAAAAGGGTGTCTTTCCTGCCAATTCCCATTTGGAAGGTACATGAACAACTCAGTGCTGTGTCCTCCTGCGAGTGTGCTGGTCCATGTAGCATGCATCTGTTTGTTTGGGTTTGTTTACCTATGTTTGTACATATGTGTATATGTGCATGCCACTGAGTGTTTCTCCATGTGGCTTTGTTTCTGTGGGTGTGCGTAGTACTGCAAATATTCATGTGTGCTGTGAATGTCTTTCTCTGGATCTGTGCATGTCTGTGTGTTTGGTGGGGGTGTGTCACTGTGGGCTTGTGTGTCTGCTTGTATCTGTTGATTTGTTTGCATGTGTGTGAATGTGTGCTGTCTGCAGGTGTTCATGTGTACTGTGCATGCCCCTCTCTGTGTGTTTTTGTATGTCTGTGTGCCTGGGGTCTCTCTTTGTGTCCTTCACTGTGTGTGTGTGTGTGTGTGTGTGTGTGTGTGTGTGTCTGCATGAATGTGTCTCCCCTTCCCGGCTCAGCCCTTTTGGGAAGCTTGGTGTGAGTCCTTGCAGCCTGGTCATCTTAAGGCCGTCTGACTGGCAGGCAGCAAGGACTCTGTACCCCTCCTCTCCTGCTCTCTGTACTAATCACTGGGTTACATGCAGATGGCAAACGTGCAGCTGCCAGGCTGGGAGGAGGGACTGTGGAGGGGTGTGGAGATGAGCAGACACGGAGAGTCAAGAAGACAATTTAGAGGCAGAAAGGGGAAAACAAGCCTGCTCAGCTTTGGATTTAGGGTGTGAGGTTCCCTCCAGAGGCATGGATTCTCAAAAGAGGACGCAATGGCTGTGATTTTCTTCCCAGTCAGGCTAGTCTGAGAATTGCAGGATTCTAGAATCCTAGAATTTCAGATCTAGAGAATTCTTGAATCTCATCCTCTTGCAACTCTAGACATTTAGGACCATATCCAAAGACCCGAATCCTACTGGGCTCTTAGTGACGTTTAAACAGTTCTCTCCTTCCCCTTCCCCCACATCTTCTTGCCTTTCTTTGTATAGAACCATGGCCAGGGAATGACCTTGAGAGTCCATCCCATTCACCCCTTGGCTTGGACAGGGCAGTGGAGGGAGAGGCTCAGTCAGTTGGGACATTCTTGGGGGATGTTGACCTGGAATCTCCCCTTGGCAAGGACTTCTCTCCTGACTGGTCTAGGCTCTCATATTACCCCCTCTACCTTCTGCAGGGACAGAGACAAAGGCGCCTATGTTCCCAGGATGTGTTTTCTGCCATTCAGGAGCTGGAATAACAGGCTGCAGGTGTGAGGAGAGCCTAGGGGCGGACCTCCTCTGAGGCCCTCAGCAGGGGAGGGGTAGTAACCCCGGCCTAACCAGGCAGCCACCTCCCCCAGGATGTTTGCTGGGGAGTTTTCTTCCTCCCACGGCTTCTCAGGACGTTCGATTAAAAGGCCAGACAAGTCCTATCCCGGGAGTCCTGGGAGCCATGGACTGTCCCTGGGAGAGGTCACTCCACTGTACTTTGACCTCAGCCAGGACTCACCCAAACTCTTCACCGCGGCAGCTCTTCAGGCCTTGACTACTCAGCCATCCCCTCCCTCCCTCCCACATGTGTCCAGCCATACTGAACCCCCCACTCACCTTCCCTATACAGGGTTCGGCAGAAGGAATGCTAGAGCATCGTAAGACATGCTTTGTCTCACACGAGATGGACAGCAATGCGAACATTTCACTTAAAACGTCATCTAGTGTGCTTGAGTGTGATATTGTTATGTTATAGAATCACATGCTTATGATTTTGTAATAAAAGATTTGCTATAGATTTATCAGCTCATAAAAAAGGGGGTGTTCCTTCTGCTAGACCCTATATTTTACTTTTTCATGCCTCCAAATCTTTGCCTGGGCTTTTCCTCTCTGCATTTAGTCCATCTGTGGAATGCAAGCTCCCCCTCAACTGTAAATGCTATGAGAAAAAGAGTTTTGACTTACTTTAATACTTTATTTCCTAGAACCTATGATAACATTTGGCACGTAGTAGGTGTTCAATAAATGTGCATTGAATAATGAACAGATTCAAAATTTTCCCTTTGAAGCCTCTACTTCCCCATTCCTGGGGCCTGCACCACGCCTAGGATTCCCTGTGGGCCAGAACATACCACCCCAGGCCTTGGGTCTTCACTTGATCGATTAGTCTGTCTTCTTTACTAGACCAGGAACCCCTTGAAGCTGAGACCACGATTGGTCAATCCTTGTGCTTGCAGCTCCCAGGTCAGAGCCTGGCAACCAGCAGGTGTCCAGTTCATGCAGGGTAGTTGCCAGCAGCCTAGCTTGGGGACTTGAAATCCCCTGTTGGTCCCAACTGTGAGTGCTGGTCCAAGCTGTTGGCAACATCTGCTTCTAAGTCTCATTTGCAATTATACGTTCCCAAGCTCTTGCCTCTTAATATTTAATAACCAGAAAGCTAGCCTTCTCTGGCAGCCACTTAATCCCCTGATTGCCTCTCGTCTGAACTTGGCCCCAAGTGAGGCAGGGACCACACTGGGGTTAAGTGTCAAACCCGTATCCTGAATCTGGAACCTGTATAATGCTGGAGCCTTGGGGACAAGAGGAAGGAATACCCACTGGCTGGGGCTCCTGGGTGACCTTGCCAGGCAAGGCAGTTTGGGCATTGGCTCAAGCTGGTACCACCTCTCCTCCCTGCCCTCGTGGGCTGGGGAGGAGGAGAGAGGAAAAATGGCAGTGGGCTCTTCCCTGACTCACACCCGAGCCGGGAGAGAAGGAAGAAAGGGGGATTCCACCTGGGCTGTGTCCCAGCAGGAAAGGTGGGTCTGTCCTGTATGGCTCAGCTCCCAGGAGCAGTCCACGGGGGCGGGGGCTGTGGTGTGAAGGGGTGGGTGCTGGCGGCCACAGGGCTGGGAGTCCTTCCAAGTTGGCTGTGGAGGGAGATGAGCCCATAGTCACAACCTGACCCTCAGGGTTGCCTGGGAAATCCTGTAGGCCCGGCGAGGCCAGGGTCACCTCTGCAGGCTGACCTCTGCAGGATTGCTGGGGCAAGAGGGTCAGGAACAGTCGTGGGAAGGTTCAGCGAAGGGGAACAGCAAGTGCAAAGGCTCGGAGGTTGGACAGTTGGCACTGCTGAAGCCGTGGGGTCCAGAGAAGGGTCAGGAAACAGCCACTTTCTCCACGGATTCTGCAGAAGGTGCTGCTAGAACTCCCACCTGGGAAATCAGATTCTTCACATCCCCAAGGGGGTTTTGCAGCAGTAGGAGGCGTGCTTTTCTGGCTCTTGTCCTGCTCCTATCAAGCCCAGTGACACTGGGCAAGTCCCTGCCGGCTCATGCTGTCACTGCACACACTGAACAGCGTGACAGCCCAAGCCCTCCCCGTGTGGCGTCCCCTCAGAGGTCGTCGGGCCCAACCCAGGAAACTGAGACCCGAAACGCCCTGCTGCAGGACCTTCAGGGCTGGTCCTGGCAGCAGGTTGGCTTTGGTACAGAACGCTCTGCTCTTCCGCTGGGTAGTCATTATTGAGCATGTGCAAGGTGCCCTGCTAAATAAACGCTTTCTCAGTTTACGTAATCTCATGTAATCCCTGTCGGCCTCGTCTCTTCTTTTTCCCCACCCGCTGCCCCATTCTCAAGTGCTGTCAACAGCACCTTTAAAACCCAGTTCCAGTCCATTCGCCTCTTCCCACCTCCCACAGTATCACCCTCATTGGCCACCATAGCGGTCGCACCGGACGCTGCACCACCTCCTCTCAGCAATCCTGCTGCCACCCCGGCCCCTGCACACCAGCCCCAACCAGCAGCCAGGAGGCCTCTGAACCATCTCAATCGTTCACGTCCCTCCCCTGCTTCCGAACCTCCGGAGCTGCCATGGCGCCGACCTCGCTCTCCCTGCCCCGTCCTCCTTGCAGTCGCACATCCTCACTGCCCGCTCCGCTGCAGCCACACCGGCTGCCTCCTGTCCTCCATGTGCTGGTCAAGTCCCGCCGGGGGCCTCTGGGCACGCTGGTCCCTCTGCCTGAGACGCCCCGTGACTGCGGTGCGAGGTGCCAGCAGAGTGCTTCTGCTTTCTCCCAGCAGGCTCTCCCGCCTTGAGGCTGGGGGCTGGGGATCTAAAGCCCAGCTTCACCCCACCCCTCCACCCAAAGGCCACCCCCTGCAGCGCCTGTCCAGGCTGCCAAGCCCCCTGGGAGCCCCCGTCGGCCTGCTGGTCAGCGATCTCAGCCTCCGCCACCCTGTGGCCTGCCAATGCTCCCTCCCCTCGGCGGCAGCCAGCCGACGTTGCTACATAAGTTAATGGAATAACAAGACACTTTACCCATTGTCTGATGCAAATACCCTTTGTTGCCAGCGCCAGCCCACAGCTCCCACCTCCCTGAGACCTGGCCACCTTCCAACCCAGGCTCCAGCCCGGGCCGGGCCAGGGCACCCGCCCCCTCCCCAGCAGTCCCTGCGCTCCGGCCAGGACGGCGCCAGGCCCTGTGCCCCCCACCGTGCGGTGCGGCCCACTGTGTGCAGACCTCATGCGCATGTAGCGTCCACGTGCTCACGCTCATTCTGACCCCACTGGGCAGACTTGGAGATGGAAGGCTGTGTTGCCCTCGCATGGGAGTCCAGTGGGGTCCGGACAGTACTCCAGGGCGTGACCCACCCCCCTCCATTCCTTAGGGCTCCCTTTAGACCCTGTTTCCCTGTCAGTTACATGTTAGCGCCTCTGTTTACAGATGAAGATGAAGAGGGTGGTGATCTGCTTACAGTCACCCTGGTGGTAAGTGGAACTCTGCCTTTGCCAGGGAGCCCAGGAAACTGAGGCATGAGTATGGGGGTACAGTGAGAGCAGGAGAACTCCCCAAGCTTGCCCCCTTGGAAGCTTCCATTCCGTGAGCCCACACCTCCAAAACGTGCCTGGCCTAGTTCCAGTTCGGTGCCCCAAGTGTGTACAGGGCACCCAGGAGGTGCTGGGGTCACTCAGAGAGAAGACGGAGTTCCTCCAAGGGATCCTGGGAGCCTCAGGACAGCAGGACAAGTGGCACCTCGGGGCCCTCACAGTTGAGGACAGGGGGAGGAGAGAATGGGTGTGACAGTAGGCAGGAGAGGGGTCTGGTCAAGGCAGGACACCTGGTGAGGGGAAAGGCTGGGAGGGGCTTCCTCCGGTCCCCTCGCCTCTCAGCAGGTGACCTCACCCACCCTCAGACTCCTCCCCACCCTGTGGCTCCCACCCAAGTGTCTCAACTTCTTCCTGGACACCCTTACTGATGTTCCACAGGCCTTCAGACCCCAAGTGCCTGTACAGGAATGCATCGTCTCCCCCCACCGGCTCTCTCCTCCTGGGCGCCTTTGTCCCCCTCCCCTGTTTCCAGAATGTTCACATACCCTTTGTCTGCCTACCTCCCTCTCCCTCCATGTCCACAGCCACCCAGTCCTAGCGCTGTCTGGTCTGTCTCATGAGTGCTCCTCCCATCAGTCCTGTGTGCCCCCATCCTCACTGTTTGTGTCCCGGGAGCCATGGCTCTTCCGGTCGCCCCTCCTCCCCCACCTAACCCAGCCTTCCCACCCACAGGTTGGGCTTTACAAACGCAAACACACGTCCTCCACCCTTCAACCTCCCCGGTGCCATCTGAGGACCCCTCAGCCAGGACTTCCAGGCCTTTGTAAGTCACCAAGTGCTCCCCCAACCCCATGTGACTGTCACATGACAATTCTCTGCATATGCCCCAGGTGCCTGCCTGGCAAACTCCTGTTAATTTGTCAGAGCCCAACCCTCCAGGGCCTCCTCTGAGGAGGCTTTTTCAGCCAGCTCCTTCTAGGGGTCTCTTTCCTGCGCCCCTCCCTTAGTGAGTGTCCCCATGCAATTCACAACCTGGGCACGCTTCTTCCTTTTCCACTAGACTGGGGGCTCCAGAATGGGGGTGGGGTGGGAGAGGTGAGTGGGTGGAGATAGGACTCGGCCTTTCGCTTAGCAGTAAGAGGGCAGGCTCTGGAACTTTCACCTGAGAGGACCGGGGTTCACGTCCTGGCTCTGCCCCTTGCTAGCTATGTGGCTCGGTATGAGAGAACGTAAGCTCCCTGGGCCTCAGCTTTCCCATCTGTGAAATGGGCAAAATAATCCCGTGACCTCCTCTGTGGGGTTGTTTGAGGATGAAACGAGAACGGAGCACTTAGAAGAGGACCTACCACGTAGTAAATGACTGGTAAATGGTGGTTCTCACTTGTTACCATCTCCAAGTCCCACGTTGGCAGCTCTTATAAAGGTCTGTTCATCTAATGAACAAGAAATGAGTTCTGTATAGGTCAGCACTGTCTCTAAGCCAGTACTCAAACTCTGGTGAACATCAGAATCAACTAGGATCAGGGGAAAAGGCAGATTATTCAGCCCCAGCAGGCCCAGGATGGACCTGGGAATGAGCTTTCTAGCAAGCATCCACCAAATGGATGCAGGTGGTCCGCAGCCAGACTCATACTCACAGCTCTCGGGGGCAACAAAGAAGGACTGTGACATTGAAGCGTGACCCCAGTGACCAGCCCCTTCCCACCCCCAATGGCTGCCCGAACAAGGACGGTTCAGAGCAGTCACAGCGCTGCCTCTGGGGCCCGGAGGCCAGGGTTCTAACCCTGACAGTCCCATTCTGGGCAGTGGCTTGCCCTCCCCATGCCCCATTCCCTTCTCTGAGAAGTAGAGAACCCCTAAGTTCCCTGTGGGGACGGCATGTGTCCCCATTGGGAGGTGTCCCCGAGAGTTAGACACAGTGAACACTCAGCGAGCAGGGGTGGCTGTTACCCTCGGCCCCTCAGCCGTTTGTCTTCTGAGGCCCGCTCTCCCTGAGTGTTTTATTTTCCTGGTGATGGATTCCGGCTCATGTTTGGAGCCTGCACCTGCATACAAATGCCAAGGAACAGGCGGCCCCGGGATCTGTCCTCGCCTGCTCTCCGCCAAGTACCAGGCTCTGAGCTCCCAACTGGCCCGGAAGTCCCAGGGCCTCCTGCGAGGCCCGGACCACCATGCCCTGTGGTGGCCGGAAGCAGCCAGGCTGCGGGCCCCTTTGAGAGCAGTCCTCCCTATGAGAGAGTGGCCACTGGGAGGTATTCAGGGGACTTGGCAGTTGCGGGGACAATCAGCCGCTGTTTGGGGGAGGGAGGTTGGCAGGCCCTTGCCCCTCGGCACTGAGCCCCTTCTGAGCCCCTGCCAAGCTTGGGTCTGGTTTCCCACTGCCTGTCCGTTTCAGGGCGCTGGGGGCGGGGCCCGGGCCATTCACCGCCTCTCTCCTCCAGTCTTAGCTGTGGTCACAGAGGAAGCCTGGGCATGTGTGCAGAGCAGGGGCCATGCACTGCCTGGGCCTTGCTGCCTGCCAGGCAAAGGGCCGAATGCTGAGAACTAGCCCCTCGCGGACACCTCCACTGGGATGCCAGGGGACTGCATAGTCACAGGGATACAGGAGGCTCATGTGGCCCTGGTCAAGGGCCTTGGCCAGGGAAACAGAAGTGAATAACACAAGCCTCGGCCCTCGTGTAGCCGCTGTTCTTGTGCAGGGAGATCAGATTAAACCAGGAGATCGTGCAAGAGAGAAACATAAAGCAGCATGAGGGGACACAAGGTGATGGTGCAGGAGCTAGTTTTGCCAGGATGATGGTCTCTCTGAATAGGTGACATGGGAGCAGAGACCCCAAAGGTGGGGGAAGTGAGAGACATATGGCTATCTGGAGGAAAAGCGTTCAGGCAGAGGGAACAGCTTGTGCAAAGCCGCTGAGCAGGGAGAGGACCTGGCATGTCTGAGAAGAGTCTGGAGGCCAGGGTGGTTGGATGGTGGGATGGAGATGGAGAGGGAAGGCAGCCAACCTAGAGGGGGTGAAGCTCCTCACAACCACCGTGGTGGTGATCCCACCATCATCCCCATCTTACTGAGCTCAGAGAGGTTAGACAACCGACCTGAGGCCACACAGCTGATAAATACTTGTACAGGCACCTGGCCAGACACTGACTCATGCTGATGCCAGAACCTCTTGTCACCATGTTGCTAAGAGGCTCTGTTATGAAGGACAACCGACACCTTGTGGTCGGCAGCCCGGGCTGCCTGGGTGCGGGTCATCCGTTTGCCCTTTCACATTCAGTGGGGCTGTGTGCTGGGCCGTCTCTGAGCACTCAGTGGCTACCTGGAGTCTGCCAGGCCTGGGTTCTTATCCTGGCTCTGCACTCACTGGGCCCTGGGCTTTTCTGGGCCTTGGCTTGCTTACCTGTAACCTGGGGCTAATTCTCTGGATCTCAGGGGCCTGGCAAGAGGTCAGGACATGGCGGGTGCTTAGGAAACCTTTCCCTCCTCCTGCTCCAGGACTCTGAACCTGTGTTCCTCACACCTCCGAGCGGCCTTCCTCGGGCATGTGTGCAGGAGGAAGCATGCCCTGCTTGTCTGCAGGCCTGGGGGCTGAACTGGGCTTCCCAGGGGATTCTGATCCAGGTGGCTGGAGGGCCCCACCCCCCGGGCAGAGCTGCTATAAAACCTTGTACAAATGGAAGGAATGGGTGGCCCCCTGGTGTCCCCTCCCAGGGTTCTCTTTGCTTTTCCTCTGTGGCATCCATCACGCTTGTAATTACTTGTTTAGCATCTGTCTGCTTCTCTGGGCTGTGCGCTCTCATTGTTGGCCGGCCTTGTTTGTGTCTGGGTCCCCAGCACCGAGCAGCCTGCCTGGGGTGTAATAAGTGTTTGTTGGGGAAACAAGCACCCGGCTGGCTGAATAAATGCATGGATGCTCTTTGGAGCAGCTGGACTCAGTGGCTTCCCGCCGCCCCCCGCCCCCCCACCCCCAACCCGAAGCCTGGGTTCTAACACAGGCTCTGCAGCCTCATACTTCTTGTGTGATCTTGGGCAAGTCACAGTGTCTTCTGGGAAATTAGATTGATTCGTGAGGAGGGGGGAGGTGTGGGGGATCCCAGAGAGATCTGGGGGGACATGTGGGAATGGATGCCAGGGAGCGGTAATGCACAAGCAAAGACAGGAGGCAGGAAAGCACCAGGCTCGCTGAGCGGCTCGCACGGGCCAGGTGCCTATGGACTTGTCCTTCCCTGTAGCGTGTGTGGGAATGTGCTGTGCATCTCAGCGCGTGTGTTTGGGAGTACAGGTGAGTGTGAAGTGTGCCCCAGTGAGTGAGGAGGCTAAGGCTTGGAGAGGGGCCAGTTCCCACCCCCTCATGGGGACCAAGTTGCGGGGAGGGTGATGTCATAGATCAGGGGACAGGGCAGTCCTTCTTGGGGAATCTTTCAGGCCCATGTTGGGGGCCTCAAAGGTCAGGCTGATAAGCCTGGACTTAGGCCTGGAGGTGTGAGGGGCCCTGGGGACTCAGGCCACGTGGACAGAAATGCATGGTTAGAGGAGTACCCTGGCTACCGGTGCCGACGTAGCTGCTCCGATGGAGTCATCGCTCAACCTTCCGGCTCACTTCTCTTCTGCGCGGAGGAACCGCAGTGTGAGGGTGCTCAGTGGGGTTGGGGCTGTTTGGGCAGCTTAGCTCAGAGGCTGGAGATAGAGAGAGAAAGAGAGAGAGAGAGAGAGAGAATGTGTGTGTATGTGTATTCAAGGGTGACTCAGAGTGGAGCCTGTGCCTCTTCGAGAGGGAATTCTATCATGAAAATCATTTGGTGGCCCTCGGGTGGCACGGGGTCGCACAGCAAGCTGGCACTAGAATATTTTGAGCTCGCGGTAATGAAAGCAAATGGCAATTTGGCATGTCTTCAGGCTTGAAAGCCGGCGTGCCGCGCTCGGTCATTGGCGGCCGTTATTACCCACTGCTAATGGGGGCTGCTGCTCCCAGGCTGGTGAGGGAGAGAGGGCTCAGAGAGGTTAAGTGACTTGCCCAGCATCACACGGCAGGTAATGAGAGGGCAAAGTTTAAGGCGTAGAGTTTGGCCTCTCCCCCTCCCCCAAGGCCAGGCCACTCCCCTCAATGGATCAGCTCTGAGCGGTTCCTAAGCACTGGTTTCCATAGCAGCAGGGCCATTCCTGCACAATGGATCCCCATCTTCCTGGGTTGTGCAACTGTGCGGCTGCAGGGGTGGGAGAGGCTCTGACTTGGGGGATAGCTGGGATGTGAGGCCAGGAGGACCTGACAGGCCATTTGGATTGTCCTGGGGCCCTTAGCCCTTACCAAAGGGCCACTCTTCTTCCATTTTTCCATTGGCTCTGTGGTTGGGTTCACTTCCAGGTGTGTGTGTGTGGGGGGGGTTGGGGGGGGGGGAGTAGCAAGAAAGAAGCAAGAAAACACCAGAAACAGAATGGGAGCGGGAGGAGACAGAGACAAATTAAATGATATAAAAGCCAAGATATAAAATAAAATGAAGACGCAGGCATTGGTTTTTAGACACATTCGTTTCATCTTCACAACCTTGGAGGTGGGTTCTGTGCAACCCCGTTTTACAGATGAGGAAACTGAGGGCAATGCAATGCTTCTCCAAGTTTAGTCCAGGAGCCAGTCTGCCTCTCCTGGGAGGTGCAGGGAAGGTGCTGGTTAAAACGCAGCTTACCCGACCCTACCCTGGCCCTATGGAGTCAGGAGCGTGGGGCCAGGAATTTGCATTTGGTAACTTCCCCTGGAGAATTTTCTGGAGAGTGAAGTTTGAGAGTCCCCACTGTCAGGTTGGCTGCTCTGCCCTCTGCTGAAGTGTATGCAGCACATAAAGGCAGAGCCAGGATTTAGGACCCAGAAGGGAGCAAGAAAGAGAGGAAAGTGACAAAGAGAAGCTTTTCAAAGCAAGACAGATATGCCTCAGAAGAGCAGGTGGAGCGCAAGAGGGAGAAATAAGGTAGAAAGACAGGTGGAGAGAAGTCTGTAGAACTTTCTCCTTCTCTTAGGAGAAACCTGGTAGGATCCCTGATTGGCTGGGACTGCCTGTCACTCCAAATGTGGCTGCTCACTTGGTCTTCACCACAGCCTGAAGAGATAGGTCCCACTGCTCCCATTTTCTGGATGAGGAAACTGAGGCATGGGGAGCAAAGGCGCACAGCCAGGCTTTGATTTGAGCCTCGGAGCCTGGCTTTGTTGCCTTGTCCGTGCGTGGAAAGCAACTCCAGAGAGAGGAGACACCAGGTAGAGACGCGGGCATTTGTTCCGAGGGGTGGAGCTTACCTCCGGTTCCAGACTGGACGCTGACCGCCGGGTGGGCGTCTGAGCTCCGCCCGGAGTCCCGGAGGCCCAGGCTGCCCACTCTCACTCCCCCACCAGGTGGACAGAACAGGGGCTAAGACCTGGGCCCACGTCTTGGCTCCATCGCTTGCTCCCTGTGCGATTCTGGGCAAGCTACTTAGCATTTGTGTGCCTTGGTGTCCCCATCTGCAAATTGGAGCTACTACTTAGGCCTGCCTCAAAGGGTTATTAAGAGACCTCATCTGAGACAGAACATGACAAGTGTGCAGAGCAGTAGCTGGTGTGAGAAACTGCTCAGTAACAGCTGTCAGGAAGCACCTGGAAGCCCAGGGGTCATAGAGAAGTCCTCACAAAGTGGTGGGTGTCTGGCAGCTCTTTTTGCCCTGACCTGGAGTAAGGACAGGGGAGAGGCGCCTAGTGAGTCCCACCCTTCTCTGAGCCAAGGGCAAACCTGCCAAACACAGAGGAGAAACAATGGCTGTTCTAGGCCCCGACCTGCTGCTACCAGCCCGAGCCTCCTCAGGTCTTACTGGGAGCTCTCAGCCTGTGACTCACCAGAGCTCACATCAAGTCACCTCTGCCCAGATGCTGCCTCGGCTCCATGGGCACTGCCGGGTCTGCTGGGCCCCTGCATGTCCCCGCTGGGTGTCTGGGTGAGGTACCCAGCAGAAGCAGGGAGCCCCGGGGATGCCCCACCTACCTGCTGGGAGGAACGAGTCCTCCCATTTTATAGGTGAGCAAACAGCAGTTCAGAGTAGTCGAGTGACTGGCCCCAGGCCACACAGCAGGGAATGGTACAGCCAGGACACACACCTACCTCTATCCATGCCCTGGTTGCCTCCAACAACGCGATGCTGTACACCAGGCACTGGTGACACACCTGAGCATGGTCATTACCTGCAGCCCTCTCACAGGTTGGGGGCAAGCCAAGGAGGGAGGACAGCCTCCCCATGTGATGGATGTGGCGGCAGCTGGCATTTGCCCAGCGCTCCAGGCGCGCTCCCAAGGATGCTTTCTGGACAGGTGGGCGGTGGTGAGCAGCCAGCCTCTGTCCAGCACCTGTGCTGACATGTGGACTGTCAAGTTGAGTGGATCGTGGGAAATGGGGCGGAGGCTAGCTAGCGAGCCTGTGACTGCTGGGCCTTCCTGCGGTGGTGGCGGACAGTGTTTCATCTCTGTTCTCTGGTGGCAGCACAGACCAGCCACAAAGCTAGCCACTCTGATGTTCATTAACCCTGTAATGGCCAGGGCTGCATTTATATATATATATATATATATATATATATATATATATATATATATATTTTTTTTTTTTATTATTATTTATTTTTGACACAGAGACAGAGAGAGATACAGAGACAGAGAGAGAGAGAGACAGAGAGAGAGAGAGAGAGAGAGAGAGAGAGAACTGAATTGGGGGAGCTCCCAGTTCAGCATATGGGTTCGCATGGGCCGGGGCTGGGATTCAATCCCCGGTCCCCAGCGCTGCAAAGTGAGTGCTTAACCCACTGAGCCATCCCGGCTTCCCCTTGGGCTGCATTTTACGAGGTTGGATCTTTGGGATCCCCCTTACCACGTGAGGGCGAGTCCGTTATCAATCATTATCCCATTTTATAGATGAGGAAGATTGGGGCACGGGGATTCTAAGTAGAGAGAATTCATACCTGGTCCTTCGATCCTGCGTCGTGGTTCTCTGGGAAGGAAGGGAGAAGGGCAGGGGGAGGCTCTGGGAGGAGGTGGGATGTGGACTAGACCTGGAGATGAGCAGGAGTCAAGACGGAGAACTGAAGGGAGGGAATGGGGACCAGCGCCCAGGGCCTGGGTGTGTGGAGTGCCAGTGGGCTGGCAGAGGAGCGCCAGGGCCCCTGTGCCCCTCCCAGCGCGCGCTCTGCCGGGTGGAGGAGACGGCTGCAATCTCATCTGGTCACGGGGTTCCTCTCTGTCAGGAAAATGAAAGTGAGGTCGTGCCCTCCTCCGCTCAGAACGCTCCTTTGGCTCCTCGTGGCTTGCAGAGAAAAGCCAAGGTCCTTCCAGTGGGCAGCCAGGCCCTGCCCTGCTGACCCCCCTGCTCCCCTGACCTCTCCCAGCCAGCCTCCCCTCGCTCACATGGCTCCGCCACATGTTTGGGAAAATGGCAGACACCCTGTGGCCCTTCTGGCTGCAAAGCCCTTCTCTGCGACATCTCTGCCGCCCCTCACCTTGCCAAATTCTCTTCTAGAGAAGCCGTTCCCTGACCATCCTGTGTCAATAGCTTCCCCCTCACCCTCTAGTCCCCTTTTGTGGTTTACATTTTACTTCTTCACAGCACTCATCACCATCAATACCTTACGTATTTTACTTATTTGTGTGTTCATTTTTTAAGAGGCAGAGAGAAAGGGGAGGGCCCAGAGCAGTCTCCATAGTTGCAGACCATTAGTTTTCGATATAGTTTCATTCCACAGGTGGATGCAGGACCGCACAGGGCAGGAACTGGGCTGAGGGCCTCCGGCATGGGAGGCACGCCCCTTCTCTCCCTCGAGCTGAGGGCCTCCCACATAGGAAGCTTGCCTGGGTGAGAACTGAACTGGGGCACACCCTAGTTCAGCATATGGATTCGTATGGGCTGGGGTCAGAATATGATCCTTAGACCCCAGGGCTGCAAATGAGCGCTCAACCCGCTGAGCCATCCCGGCTTCCCCTTTACTTATTTGTTTTTTGTATGGCTGCCCCTGCAATGTCAGCTCCACCAGGACTAGGATCTCATCTGTTTTATTCACTGCTATATCCCCAAAGCCCAGCAGAAGCCCTAGCAGATAGTAGGGGCTCAATAAGAGCAATGGTTGAATAAATACAAATAAGAACAAGGATTTCATTTCATCATCTCTCCACTAACCATTTTCTCTATTTGGTTGATGAGGACATTGAGGCTCAGAGAAGGCAAGGGGCTTACCCAAGGTCACACAGCAAGTCCGGGGGCATGGTGGGTACCCAGCTTCCTTGCAGGAAGAAAAGACGCACTGTCTAGCTCCTGTGACAGTAAATGGAATGCCAAAGATCCAATCATGCAAAATGCAGCACAGGGCAATTGCAGGGTTAGTGAGCATCAGAGCTTCTAATGGACCGGCACGGTCATAAGAGTGCAGTCAAAACCCCCACACTGCCCACCACCAGCAGAGGAAGGCTTGGCGGTCATAGCGGCGTCATGCATCTGACCTGTATTAAGTCACTTAATCTTCCCAACAACTCTCTAGCTGGTTACTATTATCATCCCACTTTAGTAATAGAGGAGAAAACTGAGGCTAAGATGAGCTAAGTACGTAGTCCAAAGTCTCATAGCTAATGGGTAGCCAGAGCCAGGATTTGAACCCAGACATTCTGGCTCCAGAGCTCATGCTAGTACCTAGTACATGTGCTACTTGGACACCCCACCCCCAGCCTCAGCCCAGCCTGCAGTTTGGACGTTATCCTAGGAGTCTTGGGCTAAATCCCTGGTGCCTGTCTAGCACATAGGACTGGATGCAAGGAGTTAACCTTTCCTGAGATGAGATTTCAAACTGCAAAAGAGACGCTTTGTCCCAGAAGCACATCAGCATCCCATACTCACCTCCAGACTGAGACAGAGTGAGAAGCCTGCTTGTGCAGCCAAATCCTTCAGAATGTGATTTCCTGAAGTGTCACCTCACCCCTTCCAAAGCCCAAACCCTCTGAGGCTGGGGCTGCCTTGGAGATGCAGTTGGTCCCCTCCCCTGCCCTGCTGTGCCTGAGCTCTGCCTCCTTCAAGGAGCCCAGGGCCAGCCAGCGACCAGCGAAACTGGCTCTGGTGGCTTTAGGATAGAAGAGGTCCTGGCTGAGATCTGCCCTCTCTCTGAAAGCCTTCCCTAGCCCACAGGTGTCTTTATTTAGCTTTTGACTCTGGGGGTATTTGCTGAGGACCTACCATGTGCCATCACATCAGAACCTTGCTTAAGCTTCACAACAACTTTGCACATTTGGTCATTTTGCAAAGGCAACGAATCAATATTTACTGAGTAGTTGCCATGCGCCTGGCACGAAACTAGACACTAGAAACAGAACGAACATAGAGGAAGAAGACATATAAAAACCCGGTTCTTGAGGACATTATCCGGGTGGAAAGACAGACAGATGAGGAAGGAGGCAACTGTGGACAGAGTAGAATAAAGAGAAATGCAGGGGGGCCCTGCAAGCACAGAATGTGAACTCAACGTGTATTTGTGCTCTGGTACAAAGCTCTGAGACCCCTGCAGGATCACAGCTCTTCAAAGTGCCACCCTGTTGTGCTAATCAGGGCAGGACAGCTGCTATAACAAGCATCCCCTGAATCTCCGGGGCTCGACACAACCGTGTTTATTTGTCACTGAGCCACATGCCATGTGAGATGCAGTGGCTCCGACATGCTTGAGGTCTGGGGTTCTTGTCTGGATCTTCTGCACCCCCCCCAGTGGAGGAGAGAAGAAGTAGGGCATGGAGGATCCTATGGGAGGTTTGATGGGCTTGGAAGGGACTCCTGGCCAACTCACCTGGTGTGTTTGGGGATCCAGGTGGTGACTTAGGAGTGGAGGAGGGAGTGGTGTCAGCACCCAGAAATTCCACCAGATATTTTCAATGGGGGGAGACAATTTTCCCAAACTACGAGGGGGCTTAGGAAGGAGGCATGAATTTGGGTGACCACACACTTCTAACCAATAGCTATCCTTCCACTCACTCCAGTATGTGAGTCAGGAGTCTTTCAGCTTCAGAAGACACAAACCCAAGTAGAAATCACTTAAGACAAAGAGGAAATGTGTTGGTTCTGGTCAGGGACGGCAGGGTCAGGAATGGCTGGACACAGGGATTCAGCAGCCATCTTTGCTGCCTGGTTTATCTTACTAGCACAGCAGGCCCTCAGCAGGGGGTAGGGGCGAGTCACCAACAGGCAGGCCCAGACTCACACTCCCAAGGAGGCAGGGGAGGGGCCGTCTTTCTCCTACAAGTTGTATATCCACAGAGATATCCATCTATCCTGCCCAGAAAAGCACTTGAGTCCTGCATGGGACCCATGACCACCCTTGTTTGGAGGTCTTGATGGAAGAAGCCCCATGAAACCCACGTGGTGTGGGGTAGGGGCCATTTCCCAAAAAAGGGACTCTGATAATGCCATCAAGGTCACTACAGAGGACCTTATAAAATTTTTTCCAAGAGCATTGGGCCTATCACACTGTTTTAGATGTCACAGGGGACAGGAAACAAGAAAAATCAGTGGCTAATGTCTTGATTACCTGCCAATTTCTGGGAGGGAGGTGTGAACCTTGTGATTTGACAGTGTCAACATAACTTCCCCCCTCCAGCCTAAGTTTAGAAACAGTAGGAGCCCCAGAAGGCAAAGGGTGAAGAGCAAATGTCAGCTTGTAGATAAAGCCATGTTGAGAATTCGGCCTGGGTACAAAGGCAGATGGAACTCTAGCACACGGTCTTCAGAAGTGGACAGCCTCGACCCTCCAGGCCCAGGTCTGTGGATCAGCTCAGACCATGGTCCTCAGACCCCAGGGGCAGAGCCGTCTTCACAGGCAGCGGACAGGAGCTCAGCTCTCCTCTCTACTCACCCATCAGTCAGTCCAGGACTGATGATCATGGAGCGTTCTCCACCCTCCTCCCAACAGCGCTCTGCCCTGGGACCCTGGGAAGTACAGTGAGCATCCCCTCGTGGGGGGCGCTCCTGCTGTTTCCTGAAAAAGTAGATGAAATTCCCGAGGGGCAGAGAGTAAGAGAAAGAAGTTATGCTTGTGTTCTTTCGATTTTGGAAAATGGCTATTCAAATAATACAATGCACTGTGAAATTTTAAAAGGAAAAAAACAAAAGCATTGTTAAAACACAGGTGACCCTTAATTCTACCATCTAGTGTTAACTGTCATTCCATGTTGGTATGTATCCCTCGGGCCTTTGTGAGTGAGTGTGTGTTTAAACAAAATTAGAAACACGCTGTGTGCACAAGGTCCGCTCCTGCTCTCGTTAACATTCTATATAAAGCACTTCGGCATGTCCGCAGGCAGCAGGCAGCATGAAGGGCTGGCGCAAGAGCCACATCTGCTTGATGACCGCAGTGTCCCTGGGGCCTAGCAGGTGTGCCATGCTCAAAACATATTGTCCAGGGGAGGCCGGGTTAGCTCAGCAGGTTAAGCACTCGCCTTGCAACTGCGAGGTCCGGGATCAAATCCCAGCCCCGGCTCGTGCAAACCCATATGCTGAACTGCAGTGCAGCTGGTAATCACTGGGATGGCGGTAAGGTTCTCTCTGCCCCCAGTTTGGTTCCCGCCCCATGCAGCCCCACTTCCACCTGTGTGGAATGAAACCATATTGCAGCTAATGATGTACAACTATGGAGACTGCTCTGGGCCCTCCCCCTCCTCTTTCTCTCTCTCGCCTCTCAAACAATAAAGTAAATCTTAAACAAACAACTTGTATTGTCAAAAATAACAGTAATAGCAGGTAAAATATTTATTAGATGGTATTTAGGCATAACAATGCATCATCTAATTACATCTGCACACAAGCCTATGCAGTAGGCACTTTTATGAACCACCTCTTATTACAGGTGAGTAAACTGAGGCCAGGAGAGACGAAGTCACTCGCCCAAGGTCACACCTCTGTGCTGCAACTTTGCATGAACACATCCTTGCACGTGCATTTTCCCTCTTGACACATTTCCTTGTCATTTTCCACTTTTAATCAGGGGCCGAGGGGATGGTGCTGCTTCGCTGAGACAGGACTCTGCATTTATTTTATTTCTTTAGGCCTCTCCACTGGGAAAGAAGGTCTGGCCCACCCCGTGTAGGCCCCTGAGGGCTGAGCTGGGGCCTGCTTCCAGCATTTGCTCAGTCCCCATGCAACCAGTCTTAGCCAGCCTGGATCCAGGGTGGCCTGGGGTCCATCCTCATTTGAGGCATGCGGCCCTCTCCCTTGGATCAGGCTGCCAGTGTGTGTGCCCACCTACCTGAGGCCAGCGTCTTCCGTTATGCCCATCCATAATGGATATCTTCTAGAATCTCCTGGGGCAGATGCGGTTGAAGCCCCACCCACATCCCTTCGGCCTCTTTGCTATTTCAGGGCACACTGGCCCTGCGTCCAGCTACCAACACACTCATCTTGTGGGGACTTTCTCTGGCCATTGCACCGCTCTCTCTCAAGCCTGCATGGCAGGTCAGAAGTGCCAGGGAACCATGCCTCCTGGGAGCAGCCCTCAGCCAATGACGATCGCAGTTGGCATTTAAACGCCTCAGCTCCCTTACCCTCAGGAGGCACTGGCTCTGAGTCTGGCTCCCAGAACTCCTCAGCAGGGCTCAGCCCCAGTTGCTTGATAACAAGTACTCATTGGCTTCCTTCCCTTCCCTGCCTCACTTCCCTACCCCCATCAATGCTTCCTGGGATTGCCTCCCACAGACACTTGAATCCTTGGCTCAGGGTCTATTTCTTAGGGAACCCAAACCAAGCCTTCTACCCTCCCCCACATTGCTTCCCTGCCGCCATCACTCACTTCTGGCCTCTCCCACCAGCGTTCCCCACAAGCTGTGTCTCCACTCTCTCCCCTGCAATTCATTCCCCATACTTGTCCCCAGAGTCACCTTTTTAAAGTATGTTTTGTTACCCCCACGACTTTGTTGATGTACTCTGCCTCCAAGCATAGCATTTCAGGCTCTGTTTCTTCTGCCCTGACCTGCCCAGCATCCCTCTGAGCCACAACCCTCACCCTGTGCTGGGGCCTCACTAACCTGTCTCTGCCTTTGCACTTGCTCGCCCCTCTGCCTGGCATGGCCTTTCCTATGTTGGTCACTCAGAAAACTTCTACTCATCCAGCAAAACCCACGTCAGAAATCACCTCCACTCCGAAGTCCTCCTAGACCATCCTAAATATGGACAAACTGTTCCTCCCTTGTGTCCTGTTAGTACATTCTTCACTCCTTTTATCTAAGACTTGCCTTTCCTTATAATCTGTGTATATCTCTGGTTCCCCCACAGGAATGTGGGCTCCTTGAAGACGGTCTCAGTCCTCCTCAGCCCTCACTCCAATATCTTGCACTGTCCATGGGAAAAATTGGGCCTCTAATGGGTACAGGTGTCACTTGCTAGCCAAACTCTTACTCCTAACTAGTCAAAGCTTAAGAACCAAATAGGGGAGGCCTACACGGTATCCCCCATGACTCTGAACCCCTTGTCCAATATTCTGCAACCTGAACTTAGGAGTGTTGTGGCTTTGGGTGGCAAGAAATACTCATCCATGAATGAATTAATCATTTAATGAATGAGGGAGTCCAAAGCTGAGAACACTCATCAACTCTGGGCACAGACCTGCAGGAAGTTGGAAGTGAGAAGGCAAGGAGGGAACATGGAGATGCCGAGCCAGAGCCAAGAAAGTTGTTTTGCTTTGGAATATATTATTTTTGCAGGTTGCTATAGTTACGGCTGTGAAATTAAAAATTAAAACCTTGTGAAAGAGAGAGGGTTGACTGAGATGAGGCAGTTCCTTGACAGGCTGAGTTATTTATCTTTTCTCCATATAACATCTGGTTGTGTGCTTGCAAATTTATTTTTAATTCAGAGCTCTAAAAAGGATTTCGCGGTGGTGCGAGATGCCCGGATGATCGGCATGGGAGGGGTTGGTGGGGCAGGTGGGGTCCTAGGGCTGCTGGTGACTCCTGCTTGTCTCCTGGCCCTTGTTCCTGCTTCTGACATAACCTTTAGGAAGCAGGGGTGGCTTGAAGGTGTTCCGGACCCCCTGCCAATCAAAAGGCAGCTGTAACCATGGTTCCCAGATGCAGAGCCAGGATGGGGGCTGCTCTCTCCGGTTTCTGTGGTCCTCCAAGCACAAGAACAAGTGTGGCTGGAAGAGGAAGGAGACTTTGAGTCTTTCTCCACTGTCTCTGGATCTGCGTGGCTCTATGCCTCCTGGGATCTATCTGGACTCCTTTATCTGACACCCAGAAAGGCAATGGGTAGTCTCCTGGAGACGACACTGGCTGGAGTTAGGAGATGGGTAATCCAGGTCCAGTGTAGCCATTGCTGGCTGTGTGACTTTGGGGAACCCCCTTCCCTCTCTGGTCCCTATCCTCCCAGTTCTTCAGGGAAGGGTTGGAGTCTGGGACAACCCCATAGGCCCCTATTCTAGGAGTCTAAGGGAGTCTAAGGGACTTGCCAGGCATCACCGGTGCCTGTTTCTGTGCTTCTGCCCACCTGCCCCTGGTGGCAGGTTGGGAGCTCAGGGCAGGTTGCCTGGTGGGCTCTCTTTCCTTGCCAACGTACTTCCTGCCTCCGAGCTTTGCACCTGATGTTCCCTCTGCCTGGAGTGCTCTTTGCTCAGAAGTTCACAAGGCTCCCGTCCCCCCTCCACCTGGGTCTCTGTTCAGTGGCCACCTCCTCATTAAGCCCGATCCAAAGGGGCGCTCCCGCCTCCCTCTCTTCCATTCTAGCAGCTGCCCCACCTGGGCACAGCATGCCTTCATCTCCCCTTGGAGTGTGAAAACTCCACAAGGGCAGGGCTTTATCTGTCTTGGTCCCAGCAGGTCCTGGCACACTGTAGGAATTAATAAATGCTCATCTAATAAATGAATGAATGAATGGGTGAAGAACACATTTATTGGATCCTGCTAAATGCCAGGCTAAGTTAAGACAAGTTAGGATATGTTAGGATTCAGGGGAACTGAATGAGACAAAAACTTCACAGGGAGAAAAGAATGCATGTCAAAGGCAACTGTAAAGGAGGAACCAGGGAGCTGGGGGCGCTCAGCAGTTGAGCTCTTGCCTGGCCGTCGTGAGGCCCAGGGTTTGATTTCCAGCCCCTGGCCCGTGCAGCCCCATATGCTGAACTGTGGTGCAATGGTAACGCCGGGATGGCTCAGAAGCAAAGATTCTTGCTTCCCATGTGGGGGGCGCCCAGCTCGGTTTCCACCCCATGTGGCCCCACATCCACCTGTATGGAATGAAACCATGTCACAACTAATGATGCACAACTATGGAGACTGCTCTGGGCCCTCCCACTTCTCTCTCTCTCTCTCTCACTTTTTCTCTAAAACAATACAATAAATATTAAAAAAAAAAAGGAGGTAATAAATTATCTCTAATGCCTGACATGTGTGTGTAGGCACACGTGTTTCTGTGCATGTGTGTGGCATGTGCACACATGTGTGTATGTATGCACATGTGTTTTGTGCGTGTGTGTGTGATGTGTGCATGTGTGTGTGTGTTGCATGGGGATTCTTTACTGCTGTGGTAAAAATGATCTAGCAGGGTGGAGGATAGAAAATAATTGTATATATAAAGCCTAAATTTTCTTATACTAGCAAAAGCAATAATGACTGCGTAGTAGGTCCTTGTTACAGATGGAACACAGTGCTTTGGGTATACGAAGTGCGCTCTCTGCCAAAGCACCATGTGAGAGCCCGGACCTGTCCATTATTTCTACTCCGTGTCCCCAGTTCCTGGCACATTAAGGGCCCAAAGCACATTTATGGGGTGAATGAATCTCCATCTTATATTCAAAGATGCCTGATCAGAAAGGGTGAGTAACTTGTCCAAGGACACACAGCTAGTAGGTGACAAAGCCAAGGTTTAAGCCAGGTCCTTTTGGCTCTGTCCATGCTGGAAAAAAAGAGGACTTCCTGTCTGGTGGCTTTCTTGAGTCATTGCCTCTCACCCATTCCCATTAAAAAAAAAAAAAAGATGAGTCCTGCCGCCCCTTACATCACCGATCTGCACAACACGCCTAACATGCTGCTTAGCTCACAGTCTGAAAGACGTTGGGCAGGATGGAATGGAAATCGGGCGAAGATGCTTTAACCATCAACACTACAAACCCTGCCTGGGCCCTGGTGTGGTTGAAGCATCCCTGGCTCATTGTCATCGGCCACCATGGCTGACAGGGCTGGGGTGGGAGCACCAGGGAACACTTTGTGGGCAGACAGATTCCAAACTTCTTGACAGGTCTGTACTCATTACACAGACTCCCCCACGGGTGAGCTCCAAAAAGCATGGCTGAAGCCCTGGGCCTGTGTGTTCAGCGGGGATGAATAATTAAAGAGCCATCGGTGCCAACAGGCTGGCGAAGGGATTGTTGTGTAGCTAGCAAACTGCGTCCCAGCAGAGTGGAGGCCGTTGCTTCTGATGGCTGTTTTGGTGGCGCCGGGAGCAGCAGATCCCGATAGCAGAGGGGCTGCTTTGACTGCCCTACTGGACAGAGGGCGCGCCTGGGGGCGGGCAATTGCAGCCAGAACAACGTAGGTTCAAACCCTGCCCCCTCCTGGACTTGGCGGATGATCTTGAGGAAGTCTCTTCTTAGTTCCCCTCCGGGGTCTTTGTTTCTTCTGTAAAATGGGAAAATGGCCGCTATTTCGCAGGTTCGTTGAGCAGATGAAGTTAGGTGATAGGAACCGTAAAGTGCCTTGTAAAGTAGCAAGAGGAATGCCTCTGCTCACTTGGTTATGGTCTCCTCCCTCGCTAGGAAGTGAGCTCTGGTGGCAGGGCCTCCGCTGGCGCTGTGTACCCGGGCGCACCCGGGACTTGGCACGCCCCAGCCAATATTAGTTTGATAGTCAAATGAATGATGGCTACATTTGGTAATTGTGCATCTTATCAAATGTGGTGCCTGGGGGTTCAATGTGCTGGATTCTTGGAACCCTGGAATTTTCGTGGTAGGTGGGTTCAGGGCAAGACCCCTACTCCTTACAATTCTCAAGTAGGTTCCCCTCAGTTGCTCTGGTGCCTGGTGACAATGTGGCCTGTGGGGCAACTGCTCAGTAGCTTTTTATGAGCCCTGATCCAGGTAGAGGCCTGATGTGAATGCATTTGGGGAGAGACAGAAAAAGAGAAAGGGAGAAAATGTGGTCGCTGGAGGCAATGTGGTTTCACAGAGAGAGTCCGGACGTGGGTCCTACCTTGTTCCTACCATTAGGAAAGGCAAAATTACACTCAGCCATAAATAACAGAAACCCTACTATTGAGGCATAACCTGGTTGATGCTTATTGTTCTATGTGGCAAGCAGTCCATGGGAGGCCACCAGGACCAGTGTGTCTCTCACTGATCCCACTGGGACTCAGGCTCTGCTTGCTAGTATCTTTGCCATCTTTAGAGCATAGTACCTCATGGTTCCAAGATGACTGCCAGGTCTCAGACATTGCATCTTTGTTCCATCTTCCTCCTTAGGAAGAAGGAGATGGGATAAGTGCAAAGGAAGGGGCTTTCTAATTGTGAAGAAATGCTGTCTCTGGGATTTCTACCTTAATCTTCAAGCCAGATCAGTGTCACATTCTACTTTTAGCCAAAGAGGAAACTGGGATAATGTTTTTTGGTAGCTAGTGTGAGAGGAACTATTGGCTGTGTGAAAGGCAGCTGCCCACATATTGTTTCAACAGTTCTACAATGGTTCCCCAAACTCTGAAGTCACCCCCATGTTCACTAGCACTTGAACTTCCCGAAAGAAGGTCCTCTCCCCTCTGACAGATTTGTGACCAAGATGGGAGCTTTGTAACCTGCTCTACCAAGTGCCAACTGGGTGGTCTCAGGCAGGATCTGTAACCTCGACATGCCTCAGTTTCCTCATCTGTAAGGACCATGGTCCTTCCCCATGGGGTTGTTTAGTGAGGACTTAGGATTGTGCCTGCCTTATAGTAAGCATTCAAAACCTGTAGCTCAGAAATTACAGTTGTGGCTAACTAGGATCAAGCTTTGATGCCAGTGAAAACAATAAGGCCCCACGTGTCTGAGGGCTGGTCCCAGGCTCTGCCCTGACCTGCTGTGTCACTGTGGATAAGCCACTGGCCATCTCTGGGCTGGTGTCCCCTCTGTACAATGAAGGTCTGGAACCCGATGGTTTCTGTAAGCCTCCCACGATGGGACTCAGACAGAACCCTACCCGACATCACCCCCCAGGCAGCCTGTGATCATACCTTCTCTGCCAGAGAGTCTTACTACAGAAACAGGGAATTGGAGGGCTGTTCCAGGTTTGCTCGTTCCACTCTTGGTTTGTGGGGTGGGGCACAGCCTCTCTCTGTTTCTGGAAGGCCTGAGCTGAACGCCCCTGCCTCCAACCCCCCACTTCCTCCAGCCTCAACCTTCTCTTGCCACACTGCCAGTCCCTGCCACCCTTTCTCCTTCTCTAAATGTTACTTCCTCTTGCTTTCTTCCCAGCAGGCAGCAGCTGGCTGCTGAAGCTGGCTTCCTGCAGTGGGAGGCCCACACTGGGGAGGGAGCAGTGACCTAGTGTTGGTTTTTTTGGGGGGAAGGGGGCTGAGAAGCCCATCTGCCCTCCTGAGGGAGCTTGTCCCTCAACTGGCTGATGGCCTCAGCCAGCTCCTACCTGTGAAATATCACAGCTGAAAGCCACAGTTTTTAGAGACCTGAGCATTTCTGGGGGAAGCCGGGATGGCTTAGCAGGTTACGCTCTCACTTTGCAGCCCCAGGGTCCAGGATCGAATCCCAGCCCCAGTCCATGTGGGTCCATGTGTTGAACTGTGGTGTGGTTCTCATGGGTGTGTGTGGGGGGGGTGCTTTCCCATGTAGGAGGCCCCTGGCCTGGTTCCTGCCTGCACAGCCCCTGCCCACCCATGTGGAATGAAGCTATGTCAAAAACTGATGACGTACAACTATGGAGACTGCTCGGGGCCCTCCCCCTTCTCTCTGTCTCTCTCAGTCAAAAACAATACAATAAATCTTGAAAGAAAAAAAAAAAAAAAGGAGCATTTCTGAGCCTCTGAAGTGGAGGACCCGTGGTGGCACCTCCGCCCGCAGACCCTGGATGTGGTGTAGTGAGTACTGTGGGCAGGGGACAGATCTGCCAGGGCTCCTGTGCCCCCATCACCCACCTCCTCAGACGGCAGCTTCTTTTTGATGTATTGCTTGTGCTGGCCTCCACTGAAGTTTTGATCGAAAGATAGGACTCCAAAGTGAAAAGTCAAAATTTGAAAGTAATAGTTAACTATTAATAGACTTACTGTGTGCCAGGCACTCAGCCAAACCCTTTGAACATATTAATTAACTCCTGTAATCTTACAGCAATGTTACGAGAAAGGCCTATTACCTGTTCGGTTATAAAGGCAAGGGCATTGAGCAAAGATAAGTTTAGTAACTTGCCCAAAGTCACACAGCAAAGAGAATGGGATTTGAACCCAGGCAGACTGGCTCTTCACTGCTGTTTCTCTCGAGCGCATGTCCTCTGGCTGCCCATCTGGTGTTGGAATCCCTGCTACAACAGTCCCCCAGATTTATTGTGTGGCATGGGCTTACACACTTGCAGGGATGGGGAACTGACCGCCTCTCTGGGAATCTGTGGTCAGTTGTAAAGGTTCGAAAACTCCTTCCCAAGTTTGTGGACTCCTTAAGAAGTCCCCAGAGCTCAACATGGTTTCCTGGGAAACAAAGCAGCCTGCTCGGCCCATAGGGACCTGGTGTGGTCTGGCTTACAGATGGAGAAATTTAGAAGGTGCCAACAAGCCTCGTGTTTGGGGGCCATGGGAGACGATTTGAGGTGGACGTCAGTGTGGTGGCTCAGAGCATGCGCTCTGGGATCATTTCCCTCCTGAGCCTTAATCTCATCTTCAATGAAACGGCACTTACAATATCAGGGTTGGCATGAGGTAATCCACATTAAGTGCCTGGTGCATGGGCATCATTAAAGCAATGTTAGTACTTGCTATATCACCAACATCACCATCATCATCACCATCACCATCATCATGACTGTCATCATCATCGTCGCCTATGAAGTCTATCTTCTCACTCTAGAGTTTAGGGACGACTTGGTCAGTAACTTGCTCATAGAACCAATGAAGTCAGAGACTTGATTCTTGGGTCCAAACAGTCCTCTCTGGAATAAAGAAGAAATTGAGTCCCAGAGAAGGGGAGGGTTTTGCTTAAAGCTTCAGGCTATCATGTTGCAAAGTGAGAGGTGATTGGTCAATCCCACTTGACACTCTCTGAAATGTGATGGCAAAGGTCAGAAGAAGACCCAGGGGGAGGGTAGAGCTGGCTCATGGGCATCCAGTTCTGGGACAAGCAGGGATTACCTGTAGAGACCTAACATAGGTGGGATGGCCAGGTGTTCAAATCCAGCCACCCAGATGTGTTGTCTGACTAGGGGTTTCTATTCTACATCTGGGTGTGAAATGTAGTTTGGAACAGTGTAGCCTGCACTGGGCAATAATCATAGACTTCCTGGAGTATTTTTAGGTGGTTTGGGGACACAAGAGGCCAGCATCAGAGAAAGCAAGGACTCAGGAAGTGCAGGTGGGCCTGGGTCCCAACTCTGTCACCAACTTGCTGTGTGAGTGAGGACAATGACCCTTAGTTTCTTTATCTAGAAGATAGAGATGAAGTTGTTGAAAAAGATTAAATGTGGCAATGAAGCTGAGTAGCTAAAAAAGTTGCCAACCCAGAATGTCTTAAGCATATTTAAAAATTAGGAGATTTGACACTTCTAAACCCAGTTTGCCTTTATCTCTCAAAAAAAAAAAAAAAAATCAGGAAGATTCAGGCACTTTGAGTTGCTATCTCTCTCAAGAGGCCAAGATAGGGTATCTCGGATCCCCTAGAGATGGTTTGGAGGAGCATGTACTCTCTGCTCTGCCAATCTACCCTGTGCCTGCAGACAGGTCAGAGGTCAGCTGGTCTACCCTCGCGTACAACCCCTTCCCCCCACCCCTTCCCCCCACCCCTTCCCCAAGGCAGCCCAGGCTGTGGAGGCAGCTGCTTTGCTCCAGGAGGTGAGATCCTGGGAGAAAAAGTTTCCCCACCCGGGAGGTGTTTGCTCAAGGCTGTGAGGGGATGAATATTTCCTTTCATAATATTGCTAATCACTTTCCCCTCCAGGCAGGAGAGCCTTTCCCCAGCTCCTCACAGCTGTGGTGCCCTGTGGGTTCTTAATCAATGTTACATGCTAATTAATAATAGATCGTCCTGCTCTAAGTCCATCACTCCCAGTTGCCGGCTCCCTCCCACAATCTGGCGTCTTGTTGGCCAGATGAGGCTGAAATCAAAGGCCTGAAATTAGAGCAGAAAACTTTCCCTTCAATCCCTTGTGGGAGAGGCTTGAACCCCTGCTAGGCCTGCTCAGTGGGCGCCTCACTTTATCCTCGCCATGACCCCACTGGATGAGCACCCTGCTTTCCGGATGGGGCAACAGATTGGGGGAGTCTGTTCATTTATCCCCATGGTTGGTGTGATTCAATAGGTCTGCAGCAGGACCCAAGACTCAATACTTCCAGCAAGTTCCCAATGCTGCTGCTGCTACGGGTCCAGGGACCACACTTGGAGAACCCCTGATTTCTTTTACTAATACCCTCCAGGGCAAGCTACTCGGTGCCAGGCACTGGGAATACAGGGATGAATAATGGACCTGCCCTCTCACTGGGTGGAATCCACCTGGAATACCATGTGGTGGGTAGGGAAGAATGTTCTAGAATCACACATGCTTGATTCAAGACCTGGCTGTGCTAGTTACACTCTCTGACTCTGGGCACTTACCTGAGTTTTCAGAGCCTCGTCTCTGCAGCTTTCTAATAGGAATAATTACGTTTCCTGCCTTGGATGGCTGGTGTGGGGATTTAATGAGGAAAGGATGTAAAATAAGTGCTCAGAAATGTTAGTTGTACTAACAATGTACCATTAATGATTATGTTACTATTATTGTCAGGTCATCATCCAAGGTTGTGTAAGTAGCTCCTGAGGGAGTTGAGATTCATTAATTCATTCATTATTTATTCATTAATTCATTCGCTACATATGAGTTGCACATCAAGTATGTACCGGGTATTAGAAACTCAGAGGTGAACTCAGAAGCTAAACTCCCTACTCTCACTGCACACTTTCTTGCCATAAACAAATGCATATACAGCAGGCCCTAGAATAACAGCGTTTTGTTCAATGTCATTTCATTATAACATTGATGAGAAAGAAAAATTAATTGCTGGCCAAGGCCACCGCCTGTGTGGAGTTTGCACGTTCCCCCTTTGTCTGCATGGCTTTTCTCCAGGTACTCCAGTTTCATCCCACACCCCAAAGAGGTGCACATGAGGGGAGTTGGTATGTCACCATTGTTCCAATCTGAGTGAGTGTGGGGGTGTGCGTGAGTGTGCGCTGCGATGGAAGGGTGTCCTGTCCAGGGCTGGTCCCTGCCTTGTGCCCTGAGCTGCTGGGGTAGGCTCTTGTCACCCGTGACCCTGAACTGGAATAAGCGGGGTAAGAAATCATTCTCTTTCTTGTTTTTATTAATCTTTCTTAAATGTATGTGTCGCTCCCATTTCTTTCTTGTTTTAGTAATTGTTAAATTTATTGGGGTGACATGGGTTGGTAAAGATGACACAGGCTCTAGGTGTACAGTTCTACATTTACATTGTCTATGTGTTGTGTCATGTGCTCACCACCCAGAAGGAATTTAATTCTTGTTTATATCAATCAGCCTGGGGTAAAATCGGTTTCGTTGTACGTTGTTTCGCTTAAAGTCACAGTTTCCAAGGACCTATCTACTCTGTGAAGCAAGGACTTCCTGTATAATAAGTCGGAGAGATGGTAAGTGCTGTGAGCAGAAACCAAGCAGGGCTGTGAGTATGGGCCAGGGATGCTCTTTTCTGTAGTCACAGCTGAGACCCCTGATGAGGTGACCTGGGAACAGAAAGCTGGCTGGGTGTTTGAGTGAGCCAGCAGGTATCTGCAGGGAGCGTGTTCCAGGCAGGGCATAGTGAGTGCAGAGACCAGGTGAGGACCTAGGTCTGTGCACGCATCCCATAGGGGAGTCTAGTGGCTTTGCACCCAGGGGCTCTGGGCCTCTGTGCTTTGTGGGTCCCCAGCAGCCTGTATCTCTCTTCTCTACCCATCTCTTGCCCACCAAGGACTGGCCCACCGGATGCGCCAGACCCTTGTGCCCTAGGGAAGCCTAGCCTGGTCCCAGACTTACTAGCTTCAGAGCTGGCTGATCCCTCTGTGACCTTGAACGGGTTACTTTCCTGTCTGAGCTCCATTTAACTCACCTGCAAAGTGGAGACTATCTTCTTACCTACACTTCAAGGTGTGGCAATGGTCAGCTCTCCAGGCCATGAAGACGCTTAGAAGCTACTCAGTGAGTAAATGCCATCTCTATTCCTTCCTCTCCTTCCTCTTTTCCCAGCTAAGCTCAGTGAGACCCAGGAATCCAGGTAGGAATCCAGGTGGGAGCTCAGACCCAAAATTCTCACTCAGCTAGAGTGCGTGTCTCATTTGCATAGTTTTGCATAAGGCCTGGAATGGTGTGTACCTCTTCTTGCCTTTAGTTCCTGTGAGCTTACATCACCGTTTAAAAATAGGGTGTTGATCTGTCTCTTTCCCCACCACTCCCTTTGCCCGTTGAAAGAATTTCAAGCTATTAATCGAATATGCCATGTTTGGAAGCCAGGTTTTCTTTTGGCCCAGTGCAGAAGGGGGTCACCCGCGTTAGGAAGCCCTTGATTATCTGCTTTACTGGAGGGGAGAAGACAGCAATGATCTCTCACAGTGGAGGGTCCTGGAAGCTTTAAAAAGGAAAGTCAATTTTGTTCTTTCTGCGAAGTGGAAAAATACAGAGCAGCAGGGGAAATCCCCCCTCCCCAAGTACCTATAATAACCCCAGCCAGCAACACTGTTAACATTTCATGTATTTCTTTCCTGGTTTATTTTGTCCCATGCGGTTTTTATATAATTGAGATCACACCATATACATAAAATGTTGCAGCTGGTTTCTCATGAATAACTGTCACGACTATTTCCCTTGGCTATTACAAACTTTGTAAACATTCTTTTCATGTCCATGTAATATTCCATCAAATAGTTTCTTAATCCATTCCGTGTTGGGGGACATTCAGATGTGTCTTGTTTTTTGTTTTGTTTTGTTTCGTTTCGTTTTGTTATTGTATACGTGGCTGTGATAAAAATGTTGATGGTCTGGGCTTGTTCTCCTTTTCTTTGGGTTATTTTCTCAGGAGGGATTCCAAAAGTGGGATGACTAGAGTGGAAGGGGAAGATATGTTTAAAGCTCTGGAAGGTTTTGCTGAATCCCAACCAGAATCGGGATTCAAGAATGTGTTTTTGACACTGAATAAAATAGGAATTGAAGGAAAATATCTCAACATAATAAAGGCCATATATGACAAACCCTCAGCAAATATTATACTGAATGGGGAAAAGCTGAAGCCTATTTTCCTAAAATCAGGAACAAGACAGGGATGCCCCCTGTCACCACTGCTGTTCAACATAGTTCTGGAAGTTCTAGCCAGAGCAATCAGACAA
>PVKE010001761.1:0-67376 GCA_004027555.1 Craseonycteris thonglongyai
CTGAGGAACGTGTAACGCCATACAGCCTCTGCCAGGGGCCAAGCCGGGGGCGGGGGGCAAGAATGGAACTGGGGAGCCTCCCACATGGGAAGCACTCCCCAGTTCAGCATATGGGTCTGCACGGGCTGGAGCTGGGATTCGATCCTCAGTCCTCGGGGCTGCAAAGTGAGCACTTAACCCACTGAGCCATCCCAGCTTCTCCAGAAGTTTATTTTGTTTGTTTGTTTGTTTGAGCCCCTGGCTTTCTTCTCACCATCTCTCTCAGAAGTGTCTAAAGAATGGATGATCCAATAAGACACTGAACAGGTGATATGACTGCCTTGTAATAGAAAGAACATATTTGCTAAATCACAAATTGGCCATATTGCATGGACCAACGAGACAAGGTTTTGAAATTATACAATTTCAGGAGAAATCCATGACCTGTGATCTTAATCATTGTTATTCCAGTGTGCAGTGAGATGGGGTGAGGAGAATAAGGACATTTATTGACTATTTGTGTGCAAGAAATTGTGTGTCAAGTTTGAAATGCTCTATGTAATGCCAATGAGCCCCTACCATGGCAGGCATTATCCCATTTCACAGTTGGGGGAACTGAGGTTTGGGAGGGAATGTAATCTACTCAGGGTCACCTAGCCAGGGAAAGTGAAGCTGGATTTTGCACCCAGGTCCACTCCCAGACTCTTTCCACTATAACCCGTCTTTAGCATGAGTGGCAGCTGGGTTCTGAGTGCTGCCCGCCATTTCCCGTTCCTCCCATCCCTTCCTACCCAAACTGCTGACCACACAGCCAACAGCAAACACCTTCTCTCAGCAGCAACATCCCTCAAACCCAGCCTGGGTCTCAACAACCCTCTCTTGGAAAACAGCAAATTGCCAATATTGGCGCTTCTCTCTGTTTCAGAAGAGAAGCCAAAGTCCTTTTCCCTTTGAAGTCCTGCCCATCTCTTAATGGAATGACTCAATACGGGTCTAATTCCTTCTTTCCCTTTGATGATTTCATACCTGGCTAGAGCCCCTCCCACACCTCAGCTCCAGAAACACTTGGAACTTTTGTACCTCTGTGGCATTATCAAGTGCCTTCTGACCTTGTCTGTATTCTTTCTGGCAGGCATGTCATAGGGATATACACTCCCCTGTGTCTTTGCAGACGACCCCGGACCTTCTGCACCTTAGGCACTAAATGAACACTTTTCAACCACTTATTAAAGGATACAAATGCAATCTATTTTTCTCCAGAGAGAACCTCGACAGGTGTGGGTCCAATCACCCAGAACTAGGCACTGTTTTCCACGACTTGAGATGTCAGTGTGTCCCTGTTCTGGGAATCTGGTATTTGTCACCTGAGTGAACAGTGTAGGTTGAGTCAGGACACAGAACTCTCCCCACACCACAGGACAAGGAGAGGCTCTGGAGCTTTGTGTGTGTGTGTGTGCCAGGATCACCGGGCTGTGTTTTGGCTGCTCTGTCATTTGGATGACTCTCCTTGAAGCAGGACAGCCAAATCAGCGTCCTGCTGACAGCGCTAATCAGACTTCGTAGCAAAGTCCCCAGTTGGGCGGGCCAGCAGGGTTGGAAGGTTCTTTTCCATTGGGAAGGCTGCATGTTTTATGCTGAAACCGTTTTCTTCCCTACACCTCGCCTATTTCTCCTGTGCATGATGCAACAAAAGTCCTTTGGAGTATCATCTATTTGATTTGGTTAGTTAAAACCCTACAATTAAACATTGGGGAAAAAATTACCCATATTTTGTTTGTGCAAATAGCTCAAAAGTATCATCTATTTTAGATAACATAGGAGAATTATTTGATGGTATATCAGCCATTCTTCACGGTTTTTAAAAAAAATTTATGTCTTATAGTTTATGCCATTAAAATAATAGTGTCTCCCTGTGTACTGACATTAGCTAAGAGTATTTAAAAATAATCCTAACTACTAACTACTCCATGCATTTTCATTTGTTTTATCTTTGCATTTGGAAGATAATGCTCTCTAGGTAGCTTTGAAGATAATGATAGAAGTGAGGACGCATGATGCTTCTGCCCCTGTCCCCCAGGAAGGCCATTCCAGATGTGGAAGGCCATGGGGAGTCGATCTGGCTTGGATAATTGACAGCTGCCAGCCTGGAATCTTCTATGCTAAATTGGGGCTAGGGCCACAGATGGCAACACAACAGCTGGGCTGCTGAGGAAAGCCACTCTATCTGCCTGGCCAGGGAGAATGAACAGTTGTGAACCTTCTGGGTCCCGTCACAGGCAGAACAAAGACAATGCAATAGTAAGGACATGGGACAAAGCAGGTAATAAGGACATGAAGGAGGGAACCTGCACCCAAGTCTAAGAAAGGGGTGAATGTGAAGCAGGTGGAGAAGGCAGGAACGCTTTCCTTGAGGGAAAAATTAACTTACCAGGTCCTTCCACATCAGTGGCTCCCAAGCTGTTAGGGCTCAGAGTCTCATTATTCTCTGAAAAATAATTGAGGGCCTCAAATACTCTTACATCAATGAATACTCACCATAGTAAGAAATTGAAAAATAACAATTGATCAATTTATTGCAAACAATATTCCAGTTGTGTATAACATAAATTCTTTTTACTAAAATATGATGTTTTCCAAAAATAATTAGCAAAAATCATGTCATTATTTTACATGGCTGCAGATTTCCTTCACATGCTGCTAAATGAGAGGTGTTTGGATCCTTTTATTGGTTTATGCATCTGATCTGTTGCCATATCCCATGTCATGTATCTTCTGAAAATCTCTATCACACACTTAAGAGAGGAGAGTGGAGAAGTCACATCGTGTCTTAGTATTATCGTGAAAATAGTTGTGACCTCTCTAACCTCCATGGGGGACGCAAGGACTCCCAGGGTTCCCCAGACCATCCTTTGAGAACTGCTTTCCTAGGTTTGAGCTCCCTGAAACTTGCCTTTGTCTGTGTTTCACATGTGGCCTCTCGTATGATGACATTTATGCATTAGCAGAAAGAGGGTATGGTGAGCCAAGCGGATAATTCTCTTCAGCGCTTTAGCCATTGGAACAGTGCGTGTGAACACCCACAAAGCACTATGGGGACAAGGTAAGATGAGATTGATGCTGAGGGACCTGCTGGGCAGTCAGGCCAAGTTCTTGCTCATTGACTGGCAAACAAGATAATCCAGAGCATGAGGCAGTCACCTTTCCATGCTTTGCAAAATGTGGACCTCGAATTGCACAAGCTTCACTTGGCCTGAACAGACAGACATTTTCTTCCCCACAACGACCAAAGGCTTTAGAAGAGCTTTGCATTTCCAGGGCCGTAGGGTGACTTAAACCTGCTTTCCAAGTGACCTAACTGGGCAGTTCACCAACGTGTCCGGTATCTCCTGGGCAGTACAGCTCCATCTCACTTCATCCGAACTCCATTTTTCCTGCACTGGTCGGGACAGTGACAGAGCAAGATGAGCGAGGATGGGAAGCCGTGATTTATGAAGGATAAGGGATCGAGTTTTGCTCAGGTCCTGACTCAGCCCACTGGGGAAAGACAGCGGATACAGCCAGCTCATAGCCAATGCCCAGATCAAGGGCTCTTAAAAGACCGAACAAAACACGTGCTTACGCTGTGCTAAAGCAGGAACGTCATTTTTAATGTGGCTAGGAAATGCTTTTGCTTCATTCTCTGTCCTTTGGGAAAACTGCATCAGGGCTCTGGCCTCCCACAAACTGGTAGAGGGAGGATCTCACATCATCTCTGTGATCCCTGTCACCTTGGGTGGTTACTCAGCCTCTTCACATCTCAGTTTCCCATCTGGAAAAATGGGCATAACAAGAACATCAATCTCATAGAGTTATTTGGAAAATGGAAAGATATACAAACATATACATAGAAGTTTCTTAAAACAGTGTACAAGACATGGGAAGCACAAACATATGTTAGTCATTGTTTGACATCCTTGTCAACTGAAAAGTGGATTGTCCAGGTCGGTGTGGGGACTAAGTTGGAGAATATATGGTCACATCTTGGAGAAAATGTCAAGTGCCGTTAAAATTAATGTACTTTATTTTGGGAACAAATCAACAGAACGAGGCAATTTTTTTTTATACCTTGGTGTTTTTCCATGTGTACAAATTCAGTCTTGGCACAGTAACACTTGCTTTTCTGTGCCCTTTGGAAAGTAGGGCAGTTACTTTTGATTAAGTGAATATACAACAACAACCAGAGAAACAGCAGCGTCGCCACAGCTAGAAATAATCATTCGTACCTGGGGCGGGCCTGTCTCGAACCAGCACGTCATTCTCACCACCGTCCTTTGAAGGGGGTGCTGTTGTTACTCCCATTTTCAGATGAGGAAAGTGAGGTTGAGCGTTCACTCGGTCCACTCAGGCAGCCCAGTCAGGCTGGGACTGAACCCGGGCAGGCTGGTTCCTCTTAGCGGGGCTGGAGGTCCAGAACGTGCACTGGGACACTTCCTGGATTGACTTCCATGGGTCAGTGTTGTGCTCTGCAGGTGAAAGAACTAGTTCTTTTGTGCTCTTTAGATCAGATGGAAGATATGATGTTTTATCATCAGTATTTGAGGAGACCAGGTGGCTGCCTCTAAGGTGAGTCAATTGTTGATCACATGTAACACAGGGATGGAGCCAAGAGTCAGTTATTGTGATAGAAGAGATCAGATGTAAGACCAAGAGCTCCCCAAGGGACAGGCCAGTGGGACAGTTTAAGGAGGGGTTTGGAACAGAAACCCATACGGAGTTTCCGAAGGGGCCTGGAGACTCCAGAAAAAACACACACAGGATCCAACGCAGAGGGTGAGTCCCAGGTGTGAGGGTAGAGGGATGTGCCTTTTCTCAGTGACCGGAGGCTCTCCCATGGGGCGTGGAAATTCTTTCCCCATCTCTCGGCCCAATGCTACTGGGTGGAAAGGACATTGGCGCAGCAGAGGCGTGGCCCGCTCTTCCCGGGAGGCTGTGTAACTTGGTAATGGAGAGTAGGACCCTTACAGCCAGAAAGCCCTCCATTCAGCTCTCAGCACCGCCCCTGAGAAGCTGTGCAACTCCTTGATTCCCCAAGTGTGCAGAGGGTGGTTTTAAAGATTACGTCGGAAATTGCACATGAAGAAATCACCTAGTACTGGGTAAGCCCCGCAGAAATGGGAGCCGTTGTTACCATTGTAATGAGAACTTCCCACTGGCTGGCTACTGGATTTTCCAGTTGTGTTGAGGGACTGTCCTTAAACATTGTTTGACCCCCAGCTATTTTAGATCCTCGAATGTGGTGCTACTTTTGGGTACAGGGCCCATGGCAAAGGGCTGTCCCCCTTCTTTATGCATGGATTAAGCTTAGGATGGTACCGATCAGGCTTTTCAGGCACTGGTCAATCAGCTTGATCCTGTTCTAGGCCAATCGTAAACCAATATGCAGGAAGATACGCCCTGTTCAGCTGATGCCGGTCATTGGGTGAGTCACCAAGACCTGCCAGGGTTCCTAAGAACTCGAAGGGCCACTCCTTTTTCTACCAGCTGGGAGAGGCTACTAACTCTGAACAAGACCTGGGCCTGTTTGTGAAATGCAGGACCCACCCTCCCTGCCCAGTGCAGACCATTAGCTGAGCAAGGACTCCCAAGAATTTTGCAGCATGCCTGCCCCTTACTTGTTAATTGACTGATCGGGGTACAGGTATTGTTGGAACAGCCCTCAGAGCCAGACTATCTGCCCAATGGAGATGTTCCCTGTGGATAGCAGACCAAAGCCCTTCTGTCCTACCTGGTACGAGTCTGGGAGACTGATGTCCAACCCAGATTGGCACCGAGGCAGAGCAGCTGTCTTCAGGGCAGGTATTAGGTGGCCACAACTGCACCACGGTTCCAGTGTGTGATCCAAGCAACAGGGATTGGGGTTTGGTATCCAAGTTCCTAAGAAGCATGTTTCAGGGGCTACCAGAGCCTTGCTAGGAGACAAACTGCTAGCACCCAGGATGGGAGCTGGGGTCAAAAATGGGGCACCCGGGGAGTAGGGAGGCTGTGGGCAGAGGTTAGCCGTGCGCTATCCCTCGAGCTCTCCTGGCCCATGTGCCTGCCCACACCGTGGGGCGTTGGGTCATTGCACAAGCACAGTGGCTCTTTCCAGCCACATCTTCAAGTCGTTGCTCTACTTCTGACGCGAACACCTCTCTCTTCAGTTCCTCCAATTCCTCCAGCAGCTCTAAGCCAGGGTGAAGGCAGCAGGCCCTCAGCCTAACACTTGCCCATTCCCTATTTTAGCTGCCACTTATGAAGCACGGTCACATGCCAGGCATGATGCTGAGAGCACGACATGCAGTCTTCCTGTAATCCTGCCATCAACCCTGTGAGGTTGGTGTTAGGATGCCCACTTCATAGACGGAAAATCTGAGGGACAGAGGTGTTGAGCTGCTTAAGTCAGAGAGGTAGTACATGGCAGAGCGAGGAGGCAAATTTCTTTCCCTAAAACCTGAGCTCTGGACCACTGTGGTCTGTGACTGATCAGCTGAGATGGAAACTTACCCTGAGGCCTGTTCAATCGCTTCTCAGAGTTGTTGCACAGGCTGGATCAGTGGTTTGCAACTTTGTGCATTGAAATCACCCAGGAAGCTTTGGCATTAGTCCAAAAAGTGCTCATGCGGGGAACACGCCCCCGGAGATGCTGATTTCAGTTGTTCAGAGGTAAAGCCCGGGAGGATTCTGAACCAAAGGTTGGCCAACCGTTTCTGTAAAGGGCCAGATAACACATATTTAGGTTTTGCTGGCCATCTGGTCTCTGTCACCGCTACTCAGCTCTGCTATCTTAGAGCAAAAGCAGCCGCCGACAATACATGAACAAATGAGCATGGCCGTGTGCCAGTCAAACTTTAGTTACAAAAACAGGTGGCTGGCCGACACTGGCCCATGAGTCGTGGTCTGCTAGTGACTGATCAAGTCAGGCAGCTCATTCGTAGATTCTGCCCAGAACCGCTGAGAGTGGCTTCTGTGGATCCGGTTTCTGTGACGTCTTAGGAGATAACCCTGGGCACCTGTCTACCCTGCAGTTCACTGCCTTCCTGCAGGCTTGGTGGTGTGGGCCCGGTCCCCATGACTGAGCTCCTACAGTGAGCTCTTCTTTGTCGAGGACCCCACTTTCCTCACCTCACCTCCAGATCTGACATCCTGCCATGAACCTCACCTGTTTGGCGGGGGTCCTTTCTGGCGTGTGTCCTTCTCCATGAGAAGTTAAAATTGGCCCCCCACTCCCTGGTCTTGGCTGGCAGCCAGGTCCTCTGTAATCAGGAGATTAGCTGCACCTGCGAGGCTGCCACCTGTCTGATGGGAGGGCTGTCCCTGTGTGAGCACGCTTCCCTTTCCTGGCAGCCCCCCAGGCTTGTCTCCTTCCTGAGCCTCCCCCTGAGGAGGTCGGGACCCCAGCCCCTTCTTACCCAGACCCCTTCTCCTGTGCTAGTGGCCTGAGGAATTCAGTGTGACAGCTTTCTTTTGTGGAATATGAATGTATTCCTGAACTCGGGGCTTGTGATTATAGACGCTCCTCTATTATGATAGAGTTACATCCTGATAAACCCATTGTACGTTGAAAATCTTATCATTTGAAAATGCATTTAATACACCTTACCTGCTGAACATCCTAGCTTAGCCTCACCTGCCTTACACGCTCAGAACACGGCCAGGAGCCTGCGCTTAGGCCGTGGTCTTGGGTTTCCTCTCAAGAGCCATTACCTTCCCCCTCTTCTCACCAGGAGGCTCTGGTGGGTGCTTTGTAGACATGATGGGATTTGGAAACACAGAACCCAACATCCAAAAGCACTGACAACACAGTGCTGTGTGGCATACGGGTTGTTCAGCCCCATGGTCACAGCCAGATGGGACGCTGCTGATGCTTACTGCCACCATCTAGCATCATGAGAGAGTGTCATGCCACATGTCGCGATCCCCGGAAAAGATCAAAATTCAAAGTATAGCTTCTACTGAATGCATATTGCTTTTGCATCATTGTAAAGTCCAACAGTCATTAAGTGGAGCCACCATAAGCTGCAGATTGTCCATAGTTACAAAGGCGAAAGGACAGGTGGAAAACAAAGCTGCTAAATTGCTCATGGGAATTGGAATTATGCCCCAACCCCCTAAAAATATAAAAACCAAACTTGCTTTCCTTATCTTCCCTCATCTGTTCACTGTTCTTGGTAATGGGGTGTAGAAACACCACAGAAATGGCAGACCAAAAGAAAACGATTCATATGGGTGACACCTAAAATATTAACAGTTCATGTACACAGTGTCTTTGTTCTTTAGTTGTTTACATACTGGAATGCATACGTTCCACAAACATTTATTGAGACCCTAATTTGTCCCATGTGTCAGGGATACAGGCTAAAGCTCCCATCCTCACTCAAGAGAGCCCCGCACATAAACAAATAACTACAAAACCTTAGCAGAAGTGCAATCATAGAAGCATGTATTCAGCTCTCTGGGCAGAGAGGTTGGTGGAAGCCTGAGGTTTCAGGAAAACCTTTACCCTTAGGTGAGTGGTGAGTTGCTTGAATGAGTTTCCTCACCTGAAAAACAGGAGGAAAGGCATTCCTGGGCAGAGGGATCAGGTGTGGAAGGCGGGAGTGTGGCGTGGTATGTGACTGGGGTTTGTGGTTCTTAGGGTACAATGGTGAGAGTTGAGTCTGGAAAGTTGGCAAAGTAATTTGTAAAGCAGACTGGGAGCTCCAACATTAATGGATGAAAAGAACCAGTGGCTTTTAAATAGAGGAGTAACACAATCTAATTTCTGTTTTAGAAAAATTTTCTGAGCCATGGGGATCCTGAATTGGGGTGGAGTTAGGGAAGGAAGTAGGGTTGTAAACATAATGAAAAATGTGAAAGCTAAGATGGAAAGGAATAGGAAGGTACGATTACATTTAGGAGACAGAATTGATCGGATAATGATGTGTGAGGAGGAGTTCTTTATGATTAAAAATATAGCAGTGGGGAAGCCGGGATGGCTCAGTGGGTTAAGCGCTCACTTTGCAGCGCCGGGGACCGAGGATCGAATCCCGGCCCCGGCCCGTGCGGACCCATATGCTGAACTGGGGAGTTCCCCTAGTTCAGTTCTCTCTCTGTCTCTGTCTCTGTATCTCTCTCTCTCTCTCTCTCTCTCTCTCTCTCTCTGTCAAAAATAAATAAATAAAAATATTTAAAAATATATATATAGCAGAAGAGGAGTGGTGTTTTGAGGGGTGGGGGAAGCTAATGAGGTGGGTTTGGGTCTGTTGAGTTTGAGGTATCTGAAGAATATACAGTTGGAGTGACCCATTGGGTTATGGGTAAGGGGGGCTGGAATTCAAGAGAGAGGTTGGAAGTAAAAATGACACATAGGTGCTAATTAAATCCATGGAAGTGAATGAGTTAATCCAAAGAGTATGTAAGAGAGAGGAGGGGAGGGAAGGAGAGGGAGGGGAAGTGGAGGGAGCAGATCTAAAGCAAAAACCCAAGGGAACACCAGCATTTAAGGAACAGAGTGGGGGACAAGCCAGCCCCTCTCAGTGGGTCAGTTATGAATGGGGCAACACTGAGTAGTTGCAGGGACCTAGTTATACCTGGAATGAAAATAAGACGTTCAGCTAGAGGAGGTCTAGTGTATTTTGAATACCCTGGGAACCTTGCCAATACTTCTACCATTCAGGATATGACTTCATTTATTTCTTCCTTCATGTATTAATTGAACAAATATTCTACTGAGTACAAGATACTCTCCTGGGCATTAGGTGTAGACGTGGCTCCTGAACTCTGTTGCTTACAGTTTAGAAGGGAAGACAGATATTCGGCAATAAACTTGGAAACAGATGTTTTTATGAAAACAGTGACAGTTACACATAAAAGAAATAAAAGGTGACTCCTGAAAGCCCTGTCTCGCCATTGCCTCTAAAGAGATATTTATCAGTGGGGTGTTTTGAAATGGTGGAGGGGTTGGGGGCGGGAGTGGTGGTGGTGAGGTTGCCTTGGTGGCCTAATCTCCCCTGAGGTACAGACAGCCTTGAGGGTAGTGCTATTTCCTGAGTGTCAGCTCATGGAACATATGCCATGCTCTGCCACAGCGTATTGACTCTCAGAGGGCGACAGCTGATAGCTTCCACTGCCTGGGCACTGGGGGTGGCTGGGCTAGTGGGGGCTCTCAACCTCTTAGAAGAGGTCATGTTGACTCAGCGTCATGATAGAACAGGTCAGCAGGGGAGTCGTGACTTCACCTGGTTTTCAGCAAGCACAGAAGATGTAACTGATAATACATGTTAGCTCATATGTCCATACAAGCCCCCTGCATGGAACTGTGTTCATTACGAATGGCACTTCTGTTTGTTTGGAAAACTCTATTTCATGTTGGAATTAGGTGTTAGGTGGAAGAGAACACTAATTAAGTGGATTCATGGTTGTCTCTTACTGAAACAACTCCTCAGTTCAGTTTAACAGACTGTTACTGAAACACCTCCTCAGTGCAACTCAGGAAATATCCACTGAGGACCTACTCTGTGCAGGTCACAGGGCTGTAATATGCTCTATTTTGAAATAATGCCGATACCCGCTGCTCTGTTGGCTATTTACGTTGCCTTTCCCAGACTGCGATTGCGTTGCCTTTTTCCCTTCACTAGCTTCTTATGTATAGTTTTCATTGGCCAACTAGATTGCAAATTAGGCATGATTCACTTTGCACGATAGAAGGATTCCTGAAAATTGTTTTTGAAAATGAATTGTCATGAATTGAATAAGTGTACTGGGGAAGTTTTCTATTAAAAAGAAATTCTGCTGCTAAATTGTTTTGAAAGGTGAAACATTATTTTCTGATTTACCTATTTGATAAAGGAGAATTTCTATCCCCCCAAAAAAACAGTAAGTCAAAATTTAATAACATCAGGAATAGGAAAGGTAATGAAAGAAAAAACTTAAGAGCATATGAGTAGTGAATACAAAGAGACCCAGTGTCGTGAAGATCACGTGACAGAACGTTAGTTGATCTGAAGGAAAACCACGGTCTTACTTGCTGGGCTAATAATAGCATATCTTGCCTGTGTAAAAAATGAGAATAATGAGAGAAGCAACAGAGGGGAATGGAAAAAGACTGCAGAAAAAAACAAAGCAAAACAGAGAAAAGGAAGGATAACAGCAGGCGGTGGATGTCCTAAGTGACAGAGGAGATTAAAGCCAACCAGTGCCAGGGGAGGCACAGAGGAGAGCTGACCCCGTAGGGGAGCAGACAGAAGCTGCCGCTCCATGAAGCTGTGTCTCTGACCCACTTTGGCTGCTCCTGCCTGAGAGGACATTGACCGGCCCACAGGATTCAGTCATTCCTAAGGAAATGATGTATTCCTGCACAGTAGCACCTTCTAACTCTCCCTGGGTGCTAACCTGGTGCCAGGACACTGTTCTAATGAGGTACGTATTGAGTATTGTTACTGAGTTATGCATGATGTCATCAAATCCCTGATTATACATTAAATCATCATCCGCACTTTATAGATGAAGTAACTGAGTTACAGAGAGGCCAACCACGTCACCCAAAATCAGAATCGATGGGTGGAATAGCTACATGGGACTGGCAGAGTCTTAAGATAGCCCCCTCCCCCCCCCCAAATTCCTGCCTCTTAATATATACAGCCTGGAGAACCCCTCCCCTACTGTGTGGAATAGGATTTGTACAAATGATGGGATTTCACTCTTCTTGACTAAGCCACGAAGAGATTTTGAAAATATAAGTCAGGTCCTTCATCAGCTGATTTTGAGCTCATCAAAAGGGAGATTTTGCTGGGAGGGCCTGACCTGATCAGGTGAGCCCTCTGTAAGGGGCTCAGACCTTCCCTGAAGAGAGAAAGTCAAAGCAAGAGATTCTTTGGTTGGCCTTGAAGAACCCAACAGCCACATTTTGAAAGTCTATGGAAGGGGTCATGGGGCAAGAATCAGAGAGTGGCCTTAGGTGCTGAGAGTGGTCCCTGGCCAACAGCTAGCAAGGAAATGAGGAGTTCAGTCATCAGCCTCAGGGAGATGAATTCTGCTGGTTTGGAAGAGGACCCTGAACTCACGAAAGGGACACAGTCCAGTTGACTGTTTGATTTCAGCCTGTGAGATCCTGGGCCGAGACGCAGTTCAGCTCAGCCTAGAGTTCTGTCCTATAGATACTGTGAGACAGGAAGTAAGTGCATGTTGTTTTAAGCCACCATGATTGTGTTCATTTGATATGCAGCAGTGAAGATTTGAGCCTCATGGTTCTGGCTGCAGAACAAACATTTCCCCCCAACACCCCACTCTACCTCTTAGAAGTCACATCTCAAAATCATGAATTCCTGGAACTTCAAGTTTGAACAGGAATCTTCAGTATTATGCAGTTCAGTGGCTTAATAAACCTCTTTCCTTCATAGCAAAAGCCCTGTGTCTGAACAGGTCAGGGGAACGATGCTGCTGAAAATGGGGTGTAGGAACAGGCAGGAAGCTTGTATAATAACGGAGCCCCAACTCTCAACCACTTCTGTTCTTTATATTTCTTCCTTGAAAACTTGTGAGGAGCATAGTTTGAGAACCACTGATCTGATCTAACAACCCATCTGGTCTTTATATTTTCCTCTACTATATCCTTGTCATCCCCTGGCCTCTGCTTGAATGCCTCCCTAAACTTTTCTTTTCATGTGGGGACTATTCCTTTGGAAAGTCTGTTACATTAAAATCTGTTCCCCTATAAATCCCACAGTTGGTCTAAGTTCAGCCATAGGTGATAACACAGAATAAATGGAATCCTTTCACAGGACAGCTTATTATATCATTAAAGACAGTTCTCCTGTGTCAAGTAAGCTTTCCATTTCTCAGGTAAAGCATCCCCATCCCTTCATGGGAGATTTCAGTCCCTTTACCATATCGGCCACTCATCTCCTGCTGAACTGAACTACAAATTGCCTGTGTTTCTCCTCGAGTGAGGTCAAGAGCTCTCGGTCTCCTTCACACAAAATACATCATGCCAAACACAAACCACAGTCTAAATGTTCTGTTTCCATCCACAGGCTCAGCATTAGACCACGTTAGCTTGTTGGCAACCACAGTGCAGCGTTGACTCATACCACAAGTGGAGTCAACCAGAACGCCTTTCTCACACGTGTGGCTGCTAAGGTGTGTGTCCACGCTCATTGACTCGGGTGTGTTTATTTGAACCTGAACACAGGCTTAACAGGCATCACTGTTCTCTCTCATCAGGGATCTGGTGCGTAGCTTGCTTGATCCTGATTATGTCATGCAGCAATATTGCTCTTCTTCCCAGCAGCACCTCAGCTCTCAATGTGATTAGTATGCCATAAATATCCTCACTGGGGTTATCGGCCAAATTTTGGAATTGGACAGGGCTGAAGTCAGAGCCCTCTGGCACCATAACAATGGCCCACTTCCAGTATTTGGGTCCTTTTAATGGTCACAAATCCAACTAATTGTATCATCTACTGGCCGTCATCCAGCTCATAAAAGTACCCTCAGAAACGTAATGGAATATTTCCTGGAGTCCAGGTACAGGGCCTTGAGCCTAGTTTCTTGCTCTCCCTACCAGAAGGTCACAGTTGCTCCTAGCAAATGCTCAGACACGCTGTAGCCTCTTCCAGGTTGTACGAGTACATCACACCCACCGACCTGCAGTTTGGTCCCCCTTAGATAAACATTTCCTCCCACAACTCCATTCCCTAGCACCTTTTTTATTTCCACCCAGACTTCCAAGGGAAAGGATAAAGAACGTTTGGAGGGTATTAGTAAATCTTGAGGTGGGACTCATCTTTATTTAGGAGAAGCCACGCTTACGTGACTTTACAATAAGAAGTCGGGGAGGGGTTCTGGCGTGCAATTCAGGACATGGTGAGGAGTGTGCAGTTCAAAGCACCGTCTGCAGGTGGGGATGGGGCGGGGAGGAGTGAGGAGATGGAGGGATAAGACTAAGGACTCTCTGATTCACGGAGGAACATAAAACTGGCGTGAATGGGCTTGGGGGAGGTAGGAGTTCATGAGTATAAGTAAATCACGGTGGTCCTATCTTGGCTCCTGTTTTTTCATATACCTTTCTGAAAGTGGCCACAGGTCTTGCAGGATGCCTATAATACCTGAAGACCGAGAGCTCCCACTGGATGATTGAGAAAGAAGTATTTTACGGTGGTGACGTTTTAGAATGCAGTGTTCACCTGTTGTTCTTACCTCCCAGTATTCATTTGCCTTCTCCTTTATCAAACAGGTAAATCAGAAAATAATGTTTTTCACCTTTCAAAACAATTTAGCAGCAGAATTTCTTTTTAATAGAAAACTTCCCCAGTACACTTATTCAATTCATGACAATTCATTTTCAAAAACAAATTAAATATTTGTTTCTCTGGTCAAGAAGGGCTGCTCACCTCCTCTACTGCCTGTCCGTGTGTTTCTGGTGGCGTTGACACCATGATCTGCTCCCTGGGGATGTGTGGCCCGGGCTTGTTTGGCCAATGAGAACACTAGCATTCTCCCATGTTTGGCTCAAGCCAGTGAGATACAGACCGACTTTTGTGAAACCTTTGATCTTCTTCACGGCACTTATAGGATGATCAGGGTTTCAGGCTCAAGCTGTTTCAACTATCTGTTTCCAGGAAGGGAGAGTGTGTCAGGGAATGGAACCCTGGAGGAGGCAGAGGTGAAAGATAGAGCGAAGCTGGATTCTGGCGATGTGAGCAAGAGTGATTAAATTGCAGACTCTCACCAGATGGTTTACATTGGAATTGCTCTGCATTTATTAACCAGTCACTTAGGACAAAATGGCCTCTGTGCCTCAGTTTCCTGATCAGTAAAGTGGGAATCATTACAATATGTACTCAGACAGTTGTTGTGAGGATTAGGTGAGTCATGTGAAATGCTGAGAACAGTACCCAGCCTTCTGTGTAGAGTCTACACTGTAGACCATACAAGTGTTAGTCACCACCTGAGCTCTGTGTCCCACCACGCCCGAAGTGACACTCCCCTCTTGATTTTTCACTTCAAGAACCATATACTCTCTTTTTTTGTGAGCCCCTTTGGGTTACGTTCCTAAATACAAAGAGTTGTAATGAGTAGATTCAGTGAAATCAAATTCTTATTCAGTTTTAAGTTTTCTTTTCCTTAAAGAGACTAAGATCAAAGTAATCCCAAGTCAGCTGTTCCTTTCCTGATTGTTGCCTAACAGCAAGTATGATCTTGGAACGGGCTCATTTCTTCTTCTTCCCATCTTCTTGGCACTTTTGTTTGAAATTTCCTTTTTAGAATTTCTTTAAAAGATACTGTGAGTCATAATTAAGAAAACTCTGAACATTGGAATTAGACTTCCATAGCATGCATGCGCATTACTTGCTTTATCGTCAATTCATGAAATGTTTAAAATGCTGATAGAGAAAACACTCAATAAGAAGTTAGTTGGCTGGAGCTATAGGTGGGAATGGGGAGCAAAGCCGAAAACCTGGGGCTCTACCTTGGCCTCAGCAGTAGCCTTGTGGTCTTGGACACATCATTCTCCTTGGTTCCTGGTCTATAGAACAGGCAAGATGATGCCTGAAGTTCCCTCCTTATGGGTTCTGAATGTATGAAAACTTTCCTAAGCGCCTTAAATACTCTATTAAACTTTCCTAAGCACCTTAAATATTATACTATACTTTCCTAAACACCTTAAATAATATATTTATTTTTTGTGGTTGAAATGATGGAAAGGAAGTTAGAAAACCAATAAACCTTAACCCTGTTAGTGCTGCCTTCTGCCAGCGGTGCTAGCGAGAAATGCGAAGGGTAACTTAATGGTCTACGTATGAGCCGATAGATCGACCTGCCGCACTTTTCACTCGAGATGCAAAAGCCGATCTATCGGGCCGTCGCACTAAAAGGGTTGGTGAGATCCATCTGTATTTTGCAATTACCCTAGAATTTACAGCATATATTTTAAGGGTTCTCCTCTCTGTTTTCCTTCTGTATCTGACAGGTTTTTGGTCTCAGTTTTTGTTTTTTTCCTGTTTTCTTCTCTCTCAAAATCCCCGTGTTCTCCCTGAGTCCTCAGGGTCCTTAACAGTCATCGAGGATCTTGGCCGTTGAAGCTGGGAATTACAGCACAGGTCCTGGGCCTCTAATCAGTAGGCAGCATGGGGAGAGGAACGATAAGGACTCGGGATAGAAAACAAATAGTAAACTCGAGAAAACAGAGACAAAGAACGGGAGACAAAGCAAACGACTAGAATTAGCTCCAGGAGCTGGGAAGAGGAAAGCCAGAACTGTGGGATTTCTCCCTCTTGCTTGGACTGTAGAGCCAGCGTGCAGGGCAGTGGGCAGTTGGTCGTCTGTGGAGGGAGGGGAGCCAGGAGGCAAGTGATGAATAGATGGGAGCCAGCATTTGGCCATGTGTGGACACACTTCCTCCTGCCAGCTCAACTCGCCCAGGGCCAGTGGAGGGAGGAAACAACAAAAGAAAGCTCAGGATACCGGTGGACCAATGCACAATGCATTTTTCACTGCAGAAGCGAAGCTTATCTGAGGCACTGAGTGAGGAACAAGGAGACATTTGAGGAAGCTAATAAGTTGCCTGCTAACTCGAACCGGCACAGTTGTTTTTGAAGCGGGGTGCTTGTTTGCAAGTGAGTATTCATTTCATGCCTCACTATTTGGCTTTTAGGTGGGACTTAATTAAAAAAGCTGTAGCATCTCTGAGGCCAATTTTCTCTTTTCACATAGCATCTGTCCCTGACAGCTTGCGTGAGGCGCAGCCACTTGTTGAGGCTGAGGCTAGCCGAGGAAATGACAGGGGAGAGGCGAGTGGACAGACGCCTCTTGTTGGAGGTGGCACTGTCTGATTCTGCACTGCCGAGTCACGTGCGTAGGAAGCTTCTGGGTTGAAGCAAGGCAACAGATGTCTGCAAGAGGGGGAGGCTGGCAGGCTCGCAGAGGCCAGCAGGACTGAGGGTAGGCATGAGTGCGCTAATGGGAGCGCTAGGCACACATGCTTCTGCCCTCTGCTCAGAACTGGAAAATCGGCCAAAACCAGACACGGGCAAATTCTAGAACTGAATAGAGGATGATGGCGGAGAGAAAATACTTATTGGGAATCCACTTTATCCTGGAAGAAAAACCTGACTATTTCCAGAGACAAACTTGCCTGCTTGCTTTCTATATGCAGACAGATGGCACAGAAGATAAAAGTCAAAACTGGAGTTGGCTTTGCCGGTAGAGATGGTCCTATTTTGCTTTCTAAAGCATAGCTACTCGTTGATGCCTTTACCTGGAGGTCTGGTGTTGATTGTGACTAAGGAAGAGAACAGAAGCTTTCTCCCCTTAGATCTGTTGTTCTCATTTATCAGGACAAGCCTCTCAGTTAATCCAAATAAACCTGTATCTCAATTTGGAACAAGTAATTGAGTCTGTGGTAAGCAAAGTCTTATAGCTGGAGCATGCATTTACTCTATTTTGTTGGATGTTTTTCAGTGTTGCTTTTCAAGTAGTTTATTTCAAGTTCAAGGTATAAGAATTAAGATCTTTGGAGACTTAATTCTTAATTTAAAGGAATCTTTGGAATTTGCTTGGGCCCATATATTGACCCCTGTTCCTGAAATTACCTGGAATTGTCCTAACTGTGCAGGGCTATTGCATGGCATGAGGCTTATTTGACCAAATATGTGCTGGGTTCTTATTCTTTTTCTAGGGCTTTGCTTGGGTTCCCTCTGTGTTCCCACCTTCTGTCTTCCATAGATATTTTAGCTGTCTTTTGTCACTGGATAGTCCCCGGTGCTTTGATGCAAAGACAACCGACATGATGACACAGCCCACCTGAAGTTTCTAGTGAAAGCGCCGTCCTCTGGGGTTCTGTGGGCCGTTGAATCCCTGCTACGGATCCTGTAGCCTTTCACTTGATGCCTGAAGAATGCAGGCAGCCTGAATGCTGAGCAGATTGTCACAGATCCATGGAAGAAGGCCATCTCTGGGCCACATTAGGGCTTAAACATTAACATAACCACATGTCTCGAAAGCAAGCAAGGTCAGGAGCCACCGGGGTGCATTTGGCCAAGCAGACTTCTTATGACACTTGAGTACCATCATGAATCATGTTCAGTAATTTTTACTAACACTTTTCCAACTACACAAGTAATGGAATGATAATTGTGGAGAATTTAGAACGAGGTACAGATGAGCAAAATGGGCAGTCTCCCTGAAAATCCTGCATAGAAATGACCACATAAATGTTTATACGTCAAATTACCTTCTATATACATGTATGAGGGCTGTCTGGAAAAAATCCAGTGATAAACTCCTCAATTTTGCACATTACAGGCCTGGATATTTTCTGGACAACCGTCTTACACATGTACCTCTATATTTTCTTTTTACAAAACATGGTCAGACCATTCATATCAATTTTATTTCAAAATTCACTGTGAACATATTTTCATATCTTTAAGTAATCAACATCGTTTTTAATGGTGATGTATAGGGCAATTGCATGAATGGAACTTACATATTTTAACCAATCACCTATTATTAACTTAGATTGATTCTAGTTTTTCTAACTAATAATTCATGCTGTGATGAACACTCCTGCAATGAAAGCTTTCTGCATCTTTGTTTCTTTAAATTCTAGAAGTTCAGTTGTTTGGACAAAAACTGCCATGATATTTATAGGACTCTGTCTCATCTATGTGCCCTTGGGGATGGCACAGAATAGCTAGGTGACAAAAATGAGCAGCGAATGTTTCTTAAACCAAACCTAAAGGACAGAGGAGAAGGGAATTTCTGCCCTCTGCTCTTGGGGAAGGTTTTTGGATATTACTGCTTGTTATAGATTTAAGGGGAAGAAACTAGACTCCTCATACAAGGGCTGTTTGGAAAAACTCCAGCCATTGTCAATATAACAAAAATGGTTACATGGCCGGATACTTTCCGAACAGTCCTTGTACATTTTGTTGTTCCAATATTTAAGTACTGGGTTAAATAGGTGTAAAATAGGTCTCTTGAATGACCAGGAAGGGACATTTTTTTATCATGACACTTTTTACCTTGCTCTGCATGTCCCTACATTATGTGTTAAGAATGGCTGTAACTGTAGTTAAGGGTGACAGAGGAGGGGAGAGGATGGGTAGTCCTCTCTGTCCTTCGCTGGGTTGAATAGAGATGCCTGGCTTTGATATGCTGAGGAGAGTTTCTGCAAAATGCAGACTAATCGTGCTTCACTGGAGAATAGAAAATACTTAGTGACAATGGAGTGCTTAGAGCAACCTTTCAAATCCATTTATCAAAAGGGCTTATAATAGAATTCTCATTTCAAGGAAGGTCAAACGCTAATAAACATTGAGAAAAGAAACTTAAAAGGACATCAAGTGAATATTTTACTATTCAGTCTTTGATCTTGGAAAGTCTGAAATATTTTTCCACACACATTTTGTGATTGATCAATTCATTCCTGACGATTGGCTTTTTGGAACAAACACAAACGCCTCGCTCTTTACAGCTTCCGTTTCTATAACGCTTTACGATGCCAACAGATTTGTATGTATTCTCTGGCATCCTTTGTTGGGATTGCCACGGTTCTGGAATAGTCTTTGCTAGTTATAAACCGGATTGTTGTTAGTAAAAGCAGCTGAAATGTTATTGATTTTTTTTTTTTTTTTTTTGGTTTAAATGCCATAATAACATCTCTTGGTTTTATTGTATTCATTTGGGGGGGGGGGACAATAAAACGCCCTGCACTTCATTGACTCTTCCATACTTACCTGTATTCAAAATATGTTCATAATCTGATCATTTTCCCACTTCCATTGCTACCGCTCTGGTCCCTGAAAAATAGCCACATAACCTCATTGCCATCCTGGATAATTGCAGCAGCCTCCTAACTGGCCGTCGTTTCCTCCTTTGACTCCCTGTATTCTGAACCCCAAAGTCCCAGGGAGCCTTGAAAATGGAGGTCAGATCATGTCACATCCCCTCCTCCCTTAGAGTCAACACCTCAGCCCCCATGTGACCTTCCCTCCCCTTCCTCTCCCACCACACACCCCTGTGCTGTTCCACTGAGAAGAGCTGTCGGCAGAGGGTCTTCATGAGCCCTGGTGCTTGTCTGCATCCCGGTCTTCGAGCCCGGATGCTCTGCCTTCTCTTCTTTTCCAGACCATAAGCTGTCCCTGCGGCTGCCTAAGCTCCCGTTTGCTTGTTCGAGTCGCTCCTGTCCCACTTATTCCCCTGCTCGTTCTTGACAATTTTTGCTTCTCTCTCCAGCATCACCAATTTTACACTTACTCCTGACAGCCTCTCAGACTGTTAAGTCTCTCATTTAAATAAGAGGACTTGGGGGAAGCCGGGATGGCTCAGTGGGTTAGGCGCTCACTTTGCAGCCCCGGGGACCAAGGATCGAATCCTGGCCCCGGCCGTGCTGACCCATATGCTGAACTGGGGAGTGCCCCCAGTTCAGTTCTCACCAGGGCGAGACCCCGGCCCAGCTCCTCCCTGTGCAGCCCTGCCCACCTGTGGAATGACACTATGTGGAAAAACCAATGATGTGCAACTATGGAGACTGTTCTGGGCCCTCCCCCTTCTCTCTGTCTCTGTCTCTGTATCTCTCTCTCTGTCAAAAACAATAAATAAATCTTTAAAAAATAAATAAAAATAAAAAAATAAAAAAGAGGACAGAACAAAAATGATCTGTCAAACGAAAACACCTTTCTTTCTTTCTTTCTTTTTCTTTCTTTTTCTTTCTTTCTTCCTTCCTTCCTTCCTTCCTTTCTTCCTTTCTTCTTTCTTTCTTTCATTCTTTCTTTCTTTCTTTCTTCCTTTCTTTCTCTCCTCTCCTCTCTCTCTCTTTCTTTCCTTTTTTATCCCCACCTCCCCAGCTTTATTGAAATATAATTGACAGATAATACTGTGTAAGCCTAAGGTATACAGCCTGATGATTGGATATACATATGTATATATTGTGAAATGATTACCACAACAAGATTAGTTAACATCTATCACCTCACAAAGTTACCGTGTTTTTGAGTGTGGTGAGGACATTGAAGACCTACACTCAGCAAATTTCAAGTATACAATATAGAATTATAACTGTGGTCACCATGTTTCTATGAGTTTAACCTTTTTAGATTCTACATATAAGTGAGATGATGTAGTATACTTATTGGTCTGTCGGACTTATTTCACAGAACATAATGCCTTTAAGGTTTATCCATGTTGTCAAGAATGGCGGGATTTCCTTTTTGTGGCTGGGTAATATTCCATTGTGTAGATATACACCACATCTTCTTTATTTGTTCATCCACTGAGGAGCAGACATCTCAGTGGTTTTCATGTCTTGGCTATTGTGAATAATGCTGCATTTAACTGGGGTGGGGCAGACATCTGTTCAGATAAATATCCAGAAGTGGGATTGCCAGGTGGTATGGTAATTCTATTTTTAATTTTTTGAGGAACCTCTATACTGTTTTCCATAGTGGCTGCACCAATTTGCATTCCTACCAACTGTGCATAGAAACTCTCTTTTTTCCACATCCTTGACAACACTTGCTCTCTTATCTTTTTGATAATAGCCATTATAACATGTGTGAGATCTTATTATGGTTTTGATTTGCGTTTGCCTGATAATTAACCATGTGGAGTGTTTTCATGTACCTGTTGGCCATTTGCAAGTCTTCTTTGGAAAATGTCTGTTCAGTTCCTTTGCTCACTTAGAACTTATACTATCTGCTTTTCTGCTATAGAATTATATGAATTTCTTATATAAAAAAAAGTTTCTTGATAGCATTTTCCCCTTTAATGAGCACTTCATCTCTCTGCTCCCTTTTCAGCAAAACACTTCTTTGTCCATTCTTTTCCTTTCACTCTCCCTTGAATTCCCTGTGGTAAGCTTTTGCTGTAATTCCTCCACATCACACCCTCTAATCAGGGTTACCAGCAACCTCACAGCATTAATTCCAAGAGTCCATTCTCAGTCCTCACCTTCCTTGACCTCTCAGCTGCATTTGCTAATATTGATTACTCACTTCCTCCACCGGGAATCAATTTCTTCTCCCACAATCCACACTCTACTAATTGTCCTCCTTGCACTCTGGTCTCCTCATGCATCCTCAACCATGCAGGTGCATTTCAGGGCCTTGGCATGTGCTATTCTTTCTGCCACACATGTTCTTCTCCTAGATATCTGTGCACTATCTCCATCCCTCTCTTCCTCCATATAAGTATTAGCTGAAATGTCACTGGCACTACCTATGTTCTTTTCTTGCCCTCCTACCTCCATTTGCACATCTCATCCTCTGGCTTACTACTTCACTTATTTGTTTCATTTTCTGTCAGTCTCTACCCACTAGACTGCCCAGGGAGGTTGAGGGGTTATCTGTTTTGTTCTCTACCATACCCCCAATGCCTAGAACAGTACCTGGGGCATGACAGATGCTCAGTACCTATTTGTTGAATGAATGCTGAATGTTCTCGATATTGTTAGTGAGGGGCTTGGAGAAATTCTTCAGTAGAACTCTCGACGTGTCATCCATGTAAGAGTTTAAAGATTCCTAGTTTTCTTACAGTAATCAGACTTGAGGAAAACGAGGGTGTTTTGGAAAGTGGAGTGCCTTTCTTATTTTGTCAGCCTTTCACTATACACAGAAACATTTTCTCAGGACTCTGAATTCCAAGTATAAGCCTTAGCGTAGGTCTTGTTAGCACAAGATGGTGCCATTTTTGTGCCCGACCAAATGACAAATGCAGACTCAGAGATAAGCACTGAGAGCTGGCCTTCAGGTGGCTCATTTTGGTCCAGGGGCATCGTAAGTGCAGTCTCAGGGACTGCTGGGGACACAGCGAACCCCACTGCCTGACTGTGGTGTCTTCTAGGCAGGTAGAAACCTCACAGGTTACCAGTTCATACCCGTCAGCACACGGGTGTAGGTGGCATATGCCTTCAGCTATCTCCCCTCCCTGCCTTTCCCAAGTGTGTTTTTCTTTCTCCACAAATCCCTTCTTCTCTCCTTCTGCTTGCTGCTTCCTCTTGGGGTCCTGTACCCATGCAGGCTTGTCGCTGAGGCCTGTCCATGCCTTGCCTGTCGGCATGGAACCCCCCTGTGGGCTGCGCTCCTTGGATTAGCAGGCTGCCGTGCACCTCCATAGAGCTGCGGACACAGACACAGACCCACATACATGCACACACAGAGGTGCAACACACAAGCGCGCACACAGCACATAAAATCACACAGAGGCAGAGTCTGTATGTTCCTTTTCTGGTGTTTTCAACACAGAAATGCCGTGGATGGTGAAGGCACTCAGGTAGGAAGCCACTCCTATAAAATCCCCCCTTTTTCTCCTGTTTTGTGTCTCTTTAGACATTCTAAGAGAACCCACTTGTGCACCACACCAAAGCTGCCTGCCGAACCCGGGGCACTTCGTGCCTGGCCAGTACCTTCTGAGGTGTCTGCAGACGGAAGCTGGTGGGGTCGCCGTATTCTTGTTTGGCAGGAGGAGGAAACAGGCTAAGCACCTTCCATAAGACTGTCCTACAACACAGAGCTGGATTTCAGCTTCTGCTTTTCTGGAGTGCTCGTCCGGGGTTCTAAGAATGACTTGTGTCTGCACCAGGCCAGTTCTCTGTCAGAAAGGGGATCCATTTGTGGTTATGGAGGGATGCTGAGTAGGTTGGCCAGACGTCCCATTTTAAACGAGATAGAAAACAACAGTCCTGTCCCATTTTAAATAGTACATCTGGTCAGCCTACTGACACCTTGAATTCAGCCCAGAGAGACGAGTCTGACCAGACATACTGTTTGAAACAGGACAGTACCATTGTCTTCTGTGCCTTTTAAAATGGGACATCTGGTCGGCTTATTACCGAGGCTTTTCCTACCAGTGTTTTCACCTGACAACAGAGATGAATCCCAATGACACCTGCTTGTGGAGCCTCATTACCCACCTCGCCTCGTGATATTTGTAGCAAAGCCAGGAGCAGTGAGCCCTGGTGAAGCCGATTACTACTAATGCTGATCTGGCCTCAGGGGCATCGCTGCTTTTGCCAGCACGGAGGATTAGGCAGATTAGTAAAGGGTCTGGAGCCAGCAGGGTCCTTTGGGAGGCCTCGCTGATGTCTGGGATGGTGGGCAGTGGGTCCCAGAGGAGGGCCAGTTGTCATGATCTTGGCTGAGCTGTCCATGAGCACCCCATGCTAGAAACAGTCCAGGATGAGCAGCGCATACTGGGGCTGAGAAGCCCAGCTAGGATTACTCCCCAAAGGGAAAGATCTGTTCCTGTTTAATCACCTTCTAACAAGTCTAGTTACATCAGAGGTCTTTCATTCTAAAATGCTCTATTGGTAAGGATTCCCGATGATGTTGGGGAAATGACGTGCATTTTACCCAGTGCTACGGAGTAAGACAACAGAGAGCTACCAGATGCTGAAGAGGAGACAAAGGGTTCTTTGCAGGGAGCATTTGCCTAACAGGCTGCTTTGGTCTGCAGGTATTTGCATGCCCCCCAGACTGGGCTCCTTCCCATCGTACACGTTTTAAAATAATGCCTCCTTCTGTGGTGTATATGTGGCTGCCACTGAAAAAGTGAGGGATTAATGAGATGAAGTGCTCTGAATCTATTTAGCAGTCCAAAGAGGCTAACGAAAGGCAGATATTGAGTGAACTCGTGAGTCCCCTTGCTGGAATGCAGTGACTTAGAACAGGTCAGCAATCCTGGAGATATTCTGCCACTAGCCTGATTTTGTGCCCAACGTTACCTCTCTGATGCAATCCTGACTGAACACGAGATTTGCACTGGGGGCGGGGGAGGGGGGATTGAGAGGGCAGGTAAATCCCAAGGGATGCGCCATTAAAGGTGCCTCTGGATTAAGAAGGGGTGTCTATCTCCAGAATATTCTTAAACCAAAAGATCAGGAAGTATCTCCATTGCAATGGATTTCTGTTTTAGTTATTGTAAGAAAGACCATTAAGCATTCTACATAAACAGTGAAAGGATTCTTCAAGGCTGTTGTGGTAGATCAAATCATACTTACTTGTGCTCACAAAAAACAACAACAAAGAAAGGGCACTAGTAGCGATCCGTGGTGATCTCTGTTCTCCTGAGAGAAGACACTCTTTCTTATGTCTCCTCTGAAAGCCTTGTTTATCCTGTGTGTTTGTCATGATCTACATAAATCAAGACATTCCTGAGCTCATAGGTAGTGTCGTCTGGTACACGGTCGGATTGAACTTTATTTTTGTGAATGTTTTATGATCCTCTGTCACTTTTAGAAATTCCTGTTCACCTGATATAGCAATATACTGGTTTGGCCTCTTGCCAGCTTTTCACTTCATTTTCATCATATGTCAAATGAGGATGGAGACATCACCTTTTCCAGAAGTCTTGAGATAATAGATCATAGACATAGAAAGTATATCATGTAGTTGTTATTTTATTACTTTTGGCACATAACTAAAAACTGTGACTTTTTATAGGAGTGAAATGATACTGCTTGGTATTCCATGATAATTCCTCTGTTTTCTTTGAGCTTTTATTAGGTAAGGAGGCGTGAGCGACTGAGATGTAAACATAAATAACTGATACGTGGAGTAGAAAGTGACAGGCATTTTAAGAGAGAAACCAGTAACTCTCCATGAGAATACAGATAAGACCCTCTGTTCCCAATAAGGAGAAACAGGGGAGACAGACAAATAGCCTGGTGGAAAGACTCGGAGGTGGGAACCCCAGGGAAACTCAGCAGAAGTAGATTTCATTAGAACCCGGGGCACATGAGGGACAAGAACACAAGATAGAGTAAAAATAAAAATTGGGGTCAGATGATGCAAGGTCTTACATGTTAAACTGAGGAGGGTGGACTTTAGAGCAGAGGTAATGGTAGGCAGGGGTGAGAGAGGCCGAAGGTAATATATACCAAAGGTGAGGATGTCTTGAACTCGGGCGTTTGGAAGAATGGAGAGGAGAGTGAGGCAGGAAACACCCTGAAAGGAGAAGAGACAGGAACTGGCTCTTAATGAAACAGGAGAAACAGATGTGGGCTGGGGAGAGGATGTGAGGAAAAGGGTCAGGTGGTTCATTAGAGCCGGGGGTCTCCCTGGGCCTTTGACACTGGCTTCTGAATGGACAACATTAGGAAAATATGGCCCTTTTACATTCTTTCTTCATTTTGAGTGTTGCTATTTTCTACTATTAAGTGTGCTCAAAGTAGCGAAAGATGCATCGTAATATTTTGAGTCAACAAAATAATATGATGAGTCCAATGGGTAGAGTTAAAAAAAAAAATTGGTGATTCCTTTTTCAGACTTGAAGAGTTTCTCCCTTTCAAAAACAGCCAAAGCATGAAATTCTGAAGGATTAATAGATAAACTAGCAGGTAATTATTTCAATAACAAAAGAAAATCTTTTCCAAAGCTTTTTTTCAGGAATCCTTTAAATAGTTAGTGCCTGTCTTCACTCATTTAAAATGTGATTTATCTGTAGGCATTTGATAAAACACAGGAACAAGCTTGTTGCATAGACCATGATATTCTTTCGAGCTACATGTTCCCATATCTACACACCTGTGTTACCCTTGGAGTGCATGGGAGTCGTTCACGCTCTCTTCTGATGTGTTGGGGCATGGGGCTGATCTGGGGCCGCTCAGTCACTTGCCAGGGCACACCAAGCATACATCTCCACCCTGGCATCTCCCCTTCCTCCCTCAGCGCTACCAGGTCAGGCCGATGCAGTGCTTTCTGCTCTCCTGTTCCCCAGTTCTAGCTGAGGGTTTCCTTTATCCACTTCTCTCAAGGCTCTGCCCCCTTCTCAGCCTCTAACACCTTCCTACCACCCACCACTGGTCTGCTCGCTTCCCCTTGCCTATGGGGTTTTATCAGAGGCTTTGCTTACTTAATATCCAGCCTTACAAATCTATAGCCTGGGCCAGGACCCAAGATTTTGAAACAGTAAAGAATCAATGTCTGTGTTTTCTGCCAATGCGCTGTGTTATCTCTTCTCTCTAAAGTAATGAAAGCAGAAGTCCTCACGGATTGAATGAGCAAAGGTCACTGGGTACGGGAACAAAATACAAAACAAGCACACAAAAAGCCGCCGGGGTGAGTATTTGGAAAGATTTGTTAACTCTAATATTTGAACCCCAGTGTTTAACAGAAGTTCAGAACGTACAGGATGTAAATTAGTGAACCAAACCAAGTCTGCAGAAAACGAAAACCTTATCCTTTGGTGTCCTAAGAGATTTGTATGATGGGAAGTACAACGGAGAGTTAAACCAATAATGGGAAGGGAGCCAGTGAAAAAACATATTTAAAAGGCTTAACCAGGCTGTAATTGCAGAGAGAGGGGATACCTTCTAACTGAACAAAGTGAAAAATGATAAAACGTGATCAAGTCAAGCATAACAGCCTGGATGAATCTTCTTTGGAAATCAAGATTTTCATGTTTTAGGGTAAAATGTGATATTCACACTGGAGGGAAAAAGCCATGCACACAAGCTTGTTTGTGACTACTGATCCCTCCTCCTCCCTGTACTCCCCTCGCAGGTGTGACAAGGTGGAGAATTAGAATTTTGGAGCAAACCACGCTCTAGGCTCTACAACTCACTGCCTCCACTAAGGACACGGAGTGTGTCTGCTTCCTTCAAACCCAGGGAGGGCGACTTCACCTGGACTCTTGGAGGTTTAATAAGCATCCTCTGTATCTTGGGGGACACAGTGGACTGGGGCCTGCCTCACTTCTAGAAAATCTAAAGGGCAGGTCGCTCTCAGATTGTTACCTTGGGGGCCCATTGGGTATTAGAATTTGTCAGGGTAGGAGACACTTACATGCAGACCTTTTTCAATAAATACTAGAAGTGTAGTGTCTCTTCCTTATGATATTCTTAATGACATTTTCTTTTCTGTAGCTTACTTTCTTATAAGAATACAGTGTGTAATACATGTAACATACTATGTGTTAATAGACTGTTTATGTCCTTTGTACATTTTCCAATCAACAGAACTCATAGGCTATTAATAGTTAAGCTTTGGGGGAGTCAAAAATTGTACTCAGATTGTTGACTATGCAGAAAGGTTGGTGGCCCCTGTGTTGTTCAAAGGCAACTGTACTTTAAAAGGTTGTCCTGAGATCACCCAAGTCATCTTTTAGCTGTAGTAATAAACTCAGACCTTTCCTACATCTCTCTCCCCACCACCCTAATCCAGAGGAGCTGCAATTACAGCTGGCGAGATGGAGGTAGAAAGATAAAAGGGCAGGGAAGGAAGACACTGCTTCCACTTCAGGCAACCGTCCAGCCCCTGACTGAGCTGGAGAAGAGGAGGAAGCTGTAACGTTGAGTCACGTTTAAAATATTCTTGTACTAGATTGAACATACCAATTACCCCACTTTGCGTGTTGTGAGTCAAGTTGCTGATAAACTTCTTATTTAAATGCAATCTGAAAGACAACGGGATTTGCCCTAAATTTCTTTCAAGGCAGGGAAAGAGTTAACTTAGCCAGAAACAATTGAAAGTTTGGACCGTGGGAGATAAGAGTTTTGAACTTAGGAATTTTGCTGGTTTAAAAGAGTGGTTACAAAGATTAAGGTATCGAAGACACAAAATGTCTGTATCCAACAAATATTTTTGAGCTCTTACTATGTCAGACAATCCTGTTAGGTGCTAGGATAGGAATGGTATAGAAGGAACATTTTCCTTAATCTGCTGGCCATTTTCCACATGCTGAAGATTCATAAGATATTATTCAGCACCCAGCATTTCAACACGATGGCTTCTTCAATGACAAAGATGCATTTTCTTCTTTCATTTTGACACATACTCTAACTTATTTACAAAGCTTGGGATTTGTAAGAAAAATTTGCATTTGTGAAATCTTAAGAGGCATGAATGGAAAGTACAGTCAATACCTGGATAATTTTTACAGACTGAGTAATCAAAGCAATTGTAGTTAGCTGGTTTGCATTGCACAACATGCAGTCAGTCTAGTAAAGTTCACCATATAGAAAGCCACAGGGGCTGCCTAGAAAGTATCTCTTCACACCCCAGTTTTATTCTTCTGAATAAGAAAGTACATCCACATAATGTGGGTCTTTCTTGACTTCTCTCCATCTTCCCTTCTCTCCTCCCCTTTCTCTTCCTAGTCTTCCTCTTCTCTTTCTACTCCCCCCACTCTCTTTTTTCTCTCCCTCTTCTTCTACCCCATCTCTCCACATATTTTAGCCACATACTAGACTCTTACTTGTGTATTAGATTTCTGTATTTTATACCTAAAATGCTCACATCTAGGTGAACAAAATGCAGAATCAGTGTCAAGCAAATTCTCAGAATGTTCCCAGTACTGTGATTTGTTTTTGGTCTCATGTGAGTTAGGCCTCCTGTAGGATATGTTGTGGAAGCTAGTATCTAAGTCAGACTTATCCAACCCATGGCCCACAAGTCACATGTCACCCAGGACTGCTTTGAATGCAGCCCAACACAATTTTTTTTTTTTTTTTAGCTCATCAGCTTTTGTTAGTGTATTTTATGTGTAGCTCAAGACAATTTTTCTTTTAATGTAGCCCAGTGAGCCCAAAAGGTTGGACACCCCTGATTTCATCAATAATACATAGTGAGAGCCAATAAATCTTTAGTCTCTAAACTAATTGTGTCTTAAGAAGCATGTTTGAAAGTGTTATATTGTTTTATCAGTTCCCTGGGAGGGCATTTCAAGCTTAAAAACTGTAATCAAGGTAAGCTTTTCCTAGAAATTTAATTAGTAGTATCTCCTGAAAATAAAAATACTAGCATCGTGTAAAGAAAAAGTGAATTTGATTAAGCAGCTTGCTTAATAGACAATAACAAGGATCCACAGAGGGAAAAAAAATGTAGAAGGAGGGATAGTGATGGGAAGACAAAATCCCTCTACGATGTATCATTACAGAGACTGTGGGGATGCCAGGATGGGTCAACAGGTTGAGCACTTGCCTTGCAACCTTGAGGTCTGGGGATCGAATCCCGTCCCCAGCCATGCAAACCCATATACTGAACTGTAGCACAACTGATAACAGCTGGGATGGTGGTGAAGTTTCTCTCCTTCCATGCAGGAGGCCCCCAGTTCAGTTCCTGCCCCGCGTGGCCCCACATCCACCTGTGTGGGATGAAACTATGTCACAACTAAGATGTACAACTATGGAGATAGCCCTCCCCCCTACTCTCACTCTCTCATTCTCTCTCTCTCACCTTCTCTCAAACAATAAAATTTTAAAATCTTAAAAAAAAAAAAAAAGAAGAAAAGAGAGTGTTGATTGCCAAGAAGATGAGTATAAACTCAGGGATTTAGCAGGGAAAGGAGATCCTGAGTGCAAAAAGAATGAAGTGGTAGACCAGATGCCACCTGAACTGCTATGTCTTTGAGCTTGGAACAGATTCACCTTCCAAGAGCAAACGTCCAGGGATTCTTGTGTCCAAGATGATTTTTCAGGTGTTTTGTTCATAATTTAAATGTTGTGGCCAACTACTAAGTCCAGGATCATTGGCATGTCAGAAATGCCACACATTCCCCTTGGTCCCAGTAGTTTTGTTAGCGCCCTTGAGGGAAGACTTGGGAGTCGAATCGGTCGAACTCAAGTGGAATGGCTGTGGGTGATTTGCATTCTGCCTAGTTGCCAGATTTCTGTCCTCTAACAGAATAATGAGTTTTTCCCTCCAGAGGTGTGAAGCATGTATAGCAACTAGTTCTCTGCATTTCAGGTGTGATTGGCGATGGACAAGCCTCCTTAGTCTTATGAATATACTTTTATTGGGATGACATTTTCAAGGGCTCAGCCCCAGACGCTCACTTTGGGGACAACAGGAGTGATATGTGCCCAGATACGTCTTATCCATCCTCATTGTTTTCCCATCAGCTAAGTCCTTTGGCCATACTAGGAAACACATTGAGAAGCTCAGTTTTCTATAATTCTAATGGCCCCCAATTCATAATTGCTTCAAATATTTGGGGTGGGGATTTACAACCTCTTTTATACTTTTTGAGAAGTCAAATTAAAAAAAAAAAAAGGAAATCATCATCTATATGTAATTACATAATGAATTCAATTTGTGTTAGAAGTCAAATCTTTTGAAACATTCAGTTTTCGGGGGAATAAGATAGGGGGTCTCTGGGCTACAAGATGGGTAACTATGATTTAGTTGACCTCAGTTCATAAGTAGTGGCATCCTCAGTGAGGTGAGCAAGATAACAGCCCCCTGGAACCTGTGTGTTGTCACATGGCAAGGGGAAGGTAAGGCTGCCGACGAATTCAGGTGGCTGATGGCCTGACTTCCCAATGGGAAGGTTATCCTGAGTTTTCTGGGTGCATCCAACATAACCCAGAGCCATTTTTAAGTGAAATAGGGAAGCAGGAGAGGCAGAAGCAGAGAGAGATGTGAGGTTGGGATGCTGCTGGCTTTTGAAGATAAAGGACAAGGACATGAGCCAAGGCATGCAGGTGTGTTTGGAATGGCACTGTTTTTTTAGTTTTAGCCCAATTTAGATTAAGTTCAGTTCTCCAGATGCGCAGTCTAGGGAAGAGTAGTGGTCTTTTCTCATTTAGGTTGATTAATGCTACTCTTCTATCTCTGAACTGGGTGCAGACCCATTCTCACACCCTCCAAGCTCGTCTGCCCCTTCTCTACTCACAAAAGCCAAACCATTTGCTGCCCCCCACCCTCCTCTATCATAGTGGCCCGGGAAACAGAAGCGTGCCATCTGAGAGTTTGCTTATCCTGCCTCTCCTTTCCCTTCTCATTGTCACTGTCCTTTATGGCTTAGCATGTGCTAGGAGGAAATGGCAGGCCAGAAGCTAAAGGCTCAACCCAAGGCTTGTCCCCTCACCCCGGTGCACACAGCAGAGGCCAGCCCTGCCTAGTCCCCTGGCGTTCATCTAGCTCCGGCATGGCCCCCAATTGGCTGGGCTCTGTGGACTACAGCAGAGTGAGAGGCCAAAGGCCCATTCCTAGGGCCACTAGCCAGGCAGGATGCCCCTCCCCCAAATGGATTTCTCCCACCCTGTGTGTCCCATGAGTCAGGTACATGGCATTTTTCACAGTGGGAGAAACCAGGATTTGTGGTTAGAGGCATTCCTGTGACGAGTACAATCAACTCCTTTGTGTCTTTGTTTTGTTTTCCTTCCCTTATTTTGACGTTATTGTGCTGATGAAATACATGAAAATGAACACTAAAACCAAGGATGTGTGCAACTGTGTATCAATAAAAGTGTTCAGTAATAGAAAAAAAATGGAAACAACTTAAACATTCACATAAAGGAGTAGATAAAAAGAAATTATGATACAGCCATATAGTGAAATACTTGAACATCATTAAAATTCATCATGTAGAAGAGTATTAAACGACATGTGATCATGTTCACATTTAGTTTTTAAAAATCGGTCTATAAAACGGACACCATGTGATCTCATTTTTGCAATTAAACATAGTTTTAATGTAAGATGCAGAAACAATGAAAAGGATAAACTAAACAGGGTGGTTATCGTGGTCACTGGGACGATAGGTGAATATTTCTCTTAATGCCCAGCAGTATTTTTTAAATTTTCTATAATGAGCACATTTTTCTTTTGAAAAAGGACATAAAAAAATCTAAAATGTTATTTTACAAATTAGATAACTGAAGCCCCAAATATATATTTGTTTATAAAAAATGACTACTGAGGGAAGCTGGGATGACTCAGCAGGTTAAGCGCTTGCTTCACAAGCCCTGGGGACAGAGGTTCAAATCCTGGCCCCGGCCTGTGCAGACGCACATTCTGAACAGGGGTGTGCTTCCCATGAAGGAGGACCCCAGTTCGGTTCTCGCCCCCTTCCCCTGGTTTGGCCCCTGGCTCAAGGGAACTTGTCTCCCATGCAGAGGCCCCAAGCCCAGTTCCCGCCCTGCACTGTCCCCGCCCACCTGTGTGGAACAAAACCTTGTCAAAAACTGATGACGTACAACCATGGAGATTGCTCTGGATCCTCCCCATTCTCGCTGTCTCTCTCTGTCTCTATCTCTGTGTCTCTGTCAAAATAAAATAAATCTTAAAAAAAAAGAAAATATGACTACTGAGCGAAGATATAAAGAGCCAAACAAGTCATGGAAGTGCAGTGAAAAAGCCCAGTAAGCTGCTTTGCTGCCTACATTCGCCCTCTTTATCGTGGACCCGTTCTCTCACGTTCCCTCCCACTCACACTGAATAAGAGGCTGAGGGTCCTTCCTGTGTCTGGTCTCCACCCCATTCCCACGGCCACTGATTCAGTTTAGCCCTGGTCACCTTCTGCTGGGACGTCTTAACTCCAGGCCATTGTCACACGGTCCTGTCCTCTCATCATGGCAAGTGGGTCTTCGGAGACTCAGATCAAAGGCCACTTATTGTCTTGGAGCCGTCCTGACAGTCCCACTTCTCGTCCCAGTATGGACCCTTCTGGTTCTGAGCGCTCTCCTAGAGCCTTACCTCTCTATTGCACGCCTTTCTTGTTTCAGTCTGCTTTATCGAGGCATGATTGATGCAAAGAGCTGCGCATGGTTGATGTGTACAGCTCGAGGAGTTTGGGCATAAATCTGTACCCGTGAAACCATCCCCACAACAGGCCATAGTCACGTCCATCAGCTGCCCAAATTTTCTTCTGTCCCCTTTAGCATCATTATTATTTTTTCTCTTGTACTTCTTGGCGCTCACTTTGTACCAGTTACTTTCCACTTCCTCCCATAGTAATCTATCACAGTCCTTTGCAACATCCCTGTGAGGGTTACAACCCTACTTTACAAATGAGAAAATGGAGGCACAGAGAAGTTAAGTAACTTGTCCAGGGCATCACAGGTAGAAACTAGAAGGATGGTGTCAAACCCAGTAGCGTGACTCCAGTGTCTCTACCCTTAATGTATTTAGTGCTGCCTCTCCTACTTATCTGGCCTTTCACATGTCTCTCTCTGCTACCACATTGTACAGGAGGGATCACGTCTTAAATGCATCTTTATTTCTCTGGTGCCAAGCCTGAAGGCTGGCATGTGGTGATCTCACTATAAATATTGACCGAATGACTGTGCAACAAGTGTTTATTGAGCATCTGCTATATGCCAGGCATTGTTTCAAGCACACGAAATACATAAATAGCAAAACAGATCGAGAGTCCTGCCCTCAGTGGGGAGCGGAGAGGTGTCTTAGATTCTAGTGATAATGTCCAGGGCAAGTTGGGTAGGTAATTCAGATACTATTTAGGTAACTTTTTTACTTCTTCTGTATCCAGGCCTCACTAGATGACATTTCACATTTGGGGATATAATTGGAGGCAAGTAGAGTGCTGGAAATGAATGAATATAATCTTTCATTTGTCATATCGGAGCTCTGCAACTGATCAGATATAAGTGGTCTGTCAGTGTTCATCATGACTGCATGATGCTTCTTGATGGTTTGAAACATATTTTTTGAAACTTCAGTGCATCTCCCCTGATTCTGTATTGATACTGTCTCAATGCCTCTTGCTGCCTGCTGCTGCTTCCTCCAGTGCCCTGCCTCCCCGTCTTCTTCGTTTCCTTTTCCCTCTGCCTTGCCAATTTTGTATTTTAGAACATTCGATCAAAACTCATCAAGACAATATGATTTTCTCTTTCAACCTGTATGGTAAACATGGCGAGGAATGAATCTGATCAAAATTTGTGTCAGCAAAGGCTACAGATGTCATTTGGGGCAGCAGAAAGAGGAGAGGCTCACTTGAGAGGACAGAGCAACCTCACAGTGTAGAAATTATTTTTATTTTATTAATAACAAAGGAAAGGTTTTAAAAGAGTAATTGTCTAAAGTCACCTAAGTAATAAAGAACGTGTAGAAACACATGCTGTTCAACACCGTGTTGCGTACCACCTTATACAGAGGAATCATTGGAAAAAAAATCACTTCTGCTTGAAGAATGCATTTTTCTGGGATCTCATTTATTAAAATGAAATTGGGGTATTAAGAAACTCAGACAATTCTTACATAATGGCATTATTTTAAAACAAATGGAGTCTTACAGGAATAGAAAGAACCCATTATACTTGCAAAACACTAGTTTAAAAAATGTACCACCGGAATATGCTATTTCTTCCTTTTTTTTTTCTCCCCACACTCCAATCTCCATGAGCAGAAATTACTCATTTTTTAGATCCTACGTTAAACTCTAATGGCCAGAGTGTGACCACAGAAAGCACTTGCATTCACGAGTACTTTCTCTGTACCTTGAGCAATCATACAGCCCTGGTTTCCAGAACATTATCTTTTGCAGGCATTCTTTTGGTCAAACTCTGTTCCAAAAAAATGGTCAGTATCCTTATATCGCTTGTTAGTCCACTCAGCTCTTAAACCGTTGACTGTGGGAATTGACCCTGGCTAAGGCAGCTCACAGATCCCCCAGGACTAACTCACTGTCAAGGCCAAGCCTTTTCCTCAGCGCTAGGGCTCCCCAGCCTTCTCAAGATAGATGCAGTTGCTGGGTTAATGCTTATATTCAAATTTTCCCCCCAGGAACACATTGTCACCTTCTAAAACAAAAGTTGGAAGGCAAATACCCAAAGCCCTAGCATCTAAATTGGGAGGTTGCCTGACGTAGAAGGACCTGGAATGGTGAGAAAATCTTCACAGAGCAGGGACCACAACCATTTTGCTGGTTGAGCACTGCAAGACGTCAGTCTCAGAAAAACGCAGACATGCCCCTGACCCCACCTTGCTATCTGCCATCCTCTCCTGAGCTCCCTGCTGACGCTGAGGTGGGAATACATGAGTGACTGCTACGCTCTGGGAAAGCAGCCCACTGAGAGAGAAATGCTGTTCTTGGGGCCATGGTACAGGGCTGAGCCAAGAAGCCAAGACTAAGCTTCCTAAATGTAAACTCATTCACTCCTACAATGCTTCACTTGGGAAAATTTCTCTGAGAGACTTATTCACAACCTGATTCTTGATCTCTCCTTCCTCTCCCCTTGGGGTCTCCACATTCATACCCTGATTTCCTAGCACGTCGATATGGGTCATAAGGGTTTCATTTCATTTTTAGTTTATGGGACAGAACTCGCTGTTGAAATTTCTCACTTATAGATATCGTGCACAAGGCAGGGGCTCCCCCGAATCAGCTTCTGTCCATGGGGTGCCATTTCTTATTTCAGTAGAGTCATTCTGCCCAGTGTCTTCTTGGAATCCTCCTCTTCCATCCCCTTTCCCTAGTGCTTGTCAATATATAACCTCATGGTTAGCTAATGTTAGCCTGAGACAATATGACCCAGCAATTCCACTTCTGGGTATGTACCCAAAAGAATTAAAAGCAAGACCTCACAGAGATATTCTTACACCTGTGTTCACAGTAGCGTCATTCACAATAGCCAAAAGGTCAAAAGGTGAAAGCAACCTGAGTCCATTAACACATGACTTGATAAACAAATATACACACATACAATGGAATATTATGCAGCCTTAAAAAGAAAGGACTATAGAATTGTACGCCTGGAACGTATGTAATTTTTACTAAATTTCAGCCCCATAAATTTAACAATTAAAAAAAAGGACATTCGGACACATGCCACAACATGGATGAACCTTGAAGACATTATGCTAAGCGAAATAAGTTAGTTATAAAAAGACAAATGCTGTATGAGCCCACTTAGATGAGGCACTTAGAGCAGTGAAATTCGCCTCTACAGAAAGCAGAATGGTTGTTGCCAGGGGCTGGAAGGAAGGGGAAATGGGGAGTTGACGTTTAATGGGTACAGAGTTTTAGTTTAGCAAGATGAAAAGAATTCTGGAGATGCGTTATACAACAATGTGAATGTACTTAACACTCCTGAACTCTACCATTGAAAATAAAGATGGTAGATTTTACATTATGTGTATTTTAACACACACACACAAAACCCTGGGAAGAATAATTGGAAAGTTATACCATTAGCAAAAAAAAAAAATTTAAACTCACCATCAGCAATTATTTCTCAGTGATTACTATACATAGGATACCTGAGCTGAGAGTCAAGAAGGATAATAAAGATAAACTCAGCATGATTCTTGTCCCCCAGGACATGGTGGTATGATCTGGGAGGTGAGATATGCACAGAATATTAATTGAGTAAAAATTCCAAGCAATGCAAGCTTACATTAGGCGGGAGATAGAGCATTTGGGATGACCATTTAAGGTGAATGGAGGATAGGTGAGAATGCAAAGTTGAGTAGAAATATATGTTTTTAATTATCTGCATATGCATTGAAGGATGAATAATTAAGACTTAACTGTCATTTATTTTTTGTGATTCTTATAAACTGTTTTGAGATGGAATACACCCAAGCATTCCCACCACACAGTATCACTTGATTAAATCAACATTGTGCGTTTACATGGGCAAGAGATTTCTAAATGCCACGAAACACCATGAAGCTCATTACCCTTTTAAACATCAGCGTTCTCAGCATAGAAGAGGTAACTTCACTGCAATTTAGCATTTGATTGTGAAAGTATGGCTTGATTTCCTTGAATTATTATGAAATTATGATTTTTATCAGATTCTTAGAAAACAAAGCCATATCTTCATGTCTCTTTTTTTTTTTTTTTTTTTTGATTACCTCAAAAATAAATATAGTTGATGAGATTCCTGATAGCTTGTGTGGTTCTACTTCAAGGATCTTCCCATAGTTATGAATTCTTCTCTCTCTTCGGTATACTTTTCTGATGTGTAACTGAAAGAGGAGGCTTAAATTGCCTGGCAAAGTATGCTGATTTTGATCGCCGGCTCTGTCTCAGCCTTGGCAGGCTCACACAGAGATTGCAATTTCCCACCCGTCTCATCCTAGGAAGCAACACGCTGAATCATAAGAGTCCTAACTTCAGGCTGAAGGTGAAAACAATTCCTTCAGGGAGTGAGGTGTAGCTATCTGCAGAATTAAGCTGATAAGCGATGACACTGCATTAGGGGGTTACAATAATAAGATCACCTTAAATTAAGTGCCCCAAATGAATAAAATAAACCTATTACTCTGAGGTTCACTTCAATCTTGTAAAATACCCAGCATATTAGAGGTTCTGGGAAAATGTCAAAGAAGTGACATAGAAGGGGGTATTCTGATAATGTAGTGATATGTTTGGGGGTTATATATGATTTTTTTTATTCAACAAATATGTATCGACCTCTCACTTTATATTGAACACTCCTAGATGATAAAACAATAAATAGAAGAAAAAAAATCTTTGTCCTTAGGAATCATACCTTCTAATGGGAGAGACACAGGATGCAAAAAATAAAAATTGTGAGAATGCCAAAGAGTAGAGAGCATAGGAAGGGATTTCTTTTCTTTTCTTTTCTTTCTTTTTTTTTCATTTTTAAGATTTATTTTATTGCTTGAAAGAAGGAGAAAGAGAGAGAGAGGAGGTGGGAGGGCCCAGAGCAGTCTCCATAGTTGTACATTGTTAGTTGTGACGTGGTTTCGATCCACACAGGTGGATGTGGGGCCGCACAGGGTGGGAACTGAACTGGGGGCCTCCTGCATGGGAGGTGAGAACCTTTGCCGACATACCAGTGCTTACCACTTTCCACAGTTCAATATATGGGTTTCCATGGGACAGTGCTGGGAGTCGAGCCCTGGACCTCATGGTTGCAAGGCAAGTGCTCAACCTGCTGAGCTATCCCAGCATCCAGGAAGGGATTTCTGAAACATCACGGTGAGTGCTGAAATTTTACAGAGGATGGACCACACACAAATTGTGAAATTTCTAAGAATTTGAATGCACGAAAGATTATGGTGTTTGACACATTCAGTCAGAATAGTGCAACGTCATTCGCTGGGGTATGGACTAACTGGTTCTAGGCCTTGCTCTGCAGTCCACAGATTGGGTAAGTGATTCCCCGTTGAATTGGACTTAGCACACAACTGTCAGTCAGATGTGCAGACTTGGCCACATGAGCTCCCAATCTCTTTCAGCTCTGAAATTCTACAAGTATTAATGTTTCTTTGATGATTTAGAAGACCCTTCAGGATCTTTCAGTTCCTCAGAGTTGTTAACATGAAAACCAATTACAATTAAAGTCCTGTTATTTGAGCTTTCTGGTCATTTAGATTTGGGATGAATAGGAATTTTTGCCATATACGTTGGACTCTCTGTGAACCAGAACTCAAGCAACTGGCAAACTCCAGCTGCCGCCAAAATTGTGCTGGCTGCTTGAGAGTGCTGGCTGCTTGAGTTCCAGTTAACCAAGAGTCTACTCCCATGTCTCCGACATCCACCAGTCCCCAGGGGTGCCGCTTAACTGAGAATCTAAGGTATATATATATGTGTAATAAAGTCAGGTTGCTGTGGTTTGAATGTTGTGTCTCTCCCAAATTCATGTTGTAATCCCAATTCTGATGTGTCTGGTATGAGAAGGTGGGGACCTTTGGGAGGTGATTAGGTCCTGAGGGTGGAGCCCTCACAGATGAGATTAGTGCCCTTGTACAAGAGGCCCCACTGAGCTCCCTAGCCCTTGTGCTGGGTAAGGATGCAAGGAGAAGTCTGCAACCCGGAAGAGGGCCCTCACCTGACCACGCTGGGACCCTGCCCTGGGACGTCCAAACTCCAGAACTGTGAAAAATACACTTCAGTTACTTACAAGCCACCCAGTCTGGGATCTTTTGCTTTAGCAGCCCAAATGGACTAAGACACAAGCACACTAAGTTACCAGTTCTAAAACTCATACCTTTGGAATCGTTTTTTTCTATAATTTCAGGTAAGGCAACTCGATTTTCTTCATTGGAGATAAATAGAGGGAGAGACCAATTTATATGATACAAGTTGATTATAGTGCGTTTTACTACAATTTAGTAATAAAATAAAAAAAAGTCGATTTAGAATCACATATTCACTATGACACCTATTTTCTGACACAATTCAATATCCGTAGAAATCGTCGAGGACATGTAATTATCCAAAATGCTGAGATTACTTGGTATAAAGTAGCCTGCAATGGTGTCTGCATAGTAAACGCTAGTTTCCAGGCAGAGTTGAACATACCCAGAGCTGTTTCCAACATGGCTTCTAACTTTACTGAATTCATACAAAGAAATGTGGTTTTTGCTACCATGTTGGGGTAGTACTTTTCGCTTGACAAATCAAATAGCTCAGCGTTCATAAAATCCGAAGTTTCTCCAGATAACCTTGGTATATATTCTTCTTGGGGCGGGGAGTCGGGGGAGTCGTGTTCCCTGGAGCTCTGTAAGCAATTATTTGCTCTGCTGATTAAAAAATAAAAAAAGGGTTTGCTGCTATTAAAAGGGTGTAGGTAGCCTGAAAAGAAGTTTCGATTTGGTCATTGTACTAGAGTTCTGGGAAAACAGACTGTTCTTTTGAATTTCTAAACAATAATAATCAGTTTAAAGCACTTGCACAATCATGATAAGTTACACGTCTTGATAAGAAAGAGTTACATTGGCAAAACACAGTTACGTTTAAATTAAATTAAGCTGGCACCAAGGGATAGGAGTAGACAGGGAAGGAGGAGGTAATTAAAGCAGCAGATAGTCTGAGGCATAGAGATGCAAATGTGCGTAAACCACAAATTTAAAAGGCATTTGGTGCCATGAACTATTTTACTCATTTCTTTGGAGTTTTGAGTAAGTGCAAGTAATGATGTACCGGTAATGAAATGACCATGGAAGGAAATCAAGATGTGCATCAAAACTGGGGAAGAAATCTTTGTATTTGGCACTTCGGGACCAAGGGATATTTCCTTGATCCTTGCTACTCAAAGTGTGGTCTGTGGACCAGCACCATGCAGCATCCTGGGAGCTTGAAAGAAATGCAGAACCTCAGGCCCCATTCTAGACCTACTGAATCAGCATCTGCATTTAACAGTCTCTGGGTGATGTATAGGCACCGAGACGTTTCAGAAAACTGTCCTAAAGTTGTTATAACCGTGTGTTCATTCACATATTCATCCATTCAGTAAACATTTTTTGGAGCCTCTTCCTTGTGCCAGACATTCAATTAGACAATAGGAAGGGGAGAGAGTTACAAATATGAGTAAGACCCAGCCCCTGCTCTCAAGGGTCAATAACTGATGTGGGCCATATGAGATATATTAAAAGTTGGAGTTAGGATTTGTGTTTGACTGTGGGCTGTCAAGAAGGGGAATGTGACACTGTCTCAGTGCCAGCCCTGAGTGTGTGAGTGTTGGTGGTATGTTTAGAGTAGACTAGGGGTCAAAGAGAATGTCTCTCGCTTTGCAACATTGAATTTTGAGGCAGCTGTGAGGTCAAGTAGGCAGTTGGAGTGGAGAGCAGGGCTTGCCAGACTATGGCTGCAAACCAAATCCGGCCCTCCTTTTGTTTTTGCCAATAAAGTTTTATTGGAACACAGCCATGCTCATGGCTTACATTTTATCCATGACAGCTTTCACACTCTAAGGGCAGAGCTGAGTAGGTGCATCAGAGACCGTGTGGCCCACAAAGCTTAAACTATTTTCTCTCTAGTCTTTTCTGGGAAAAGTTTGCTGAGTCCTTTTCTCAAGCATAGCGGAGAGGTCTGGGTTGGAGACAGCCACGTGGAAGTCATAGCAGCCCAGGGGATGAGACCATCCCAGGAGGACATGCAGTGAGAAGAGGAAAGGGCAAGGTTGCCCTGAGAGAGACACAGCTTCGTGTGCTTCCTGTACCTGAGGTACTTCCCGGGCCATTCAGATCCTTTCTTTTTATTTCCTGATAACTTTTGCAGCAGTTGTTATTATTATTATTATTATTATAGTTTTTTGGCCCTGGCACTTGCAAACTTATGAAGCCAAGAAATTGGCTCCAGTTCAGTGAGCCATTCCGTCTGTAATTTGTAATCCTAATAATTTAGCGGATTCTGTATGGTAAGAAATAACAAGGAAAGCTGCAGGTAACCTAATAGTTTGGGCCTCATTAACAGTGTAGAACTTCATCTTCTTGTGGAATAAAAAGGGAACATTTTCTTTTCCCCGTACTTTTGTTTTGCCCGCCTCCTGTGGGGGGCAGGGCTGTGTAGGCAGGTGTGCCTACAGTCCCCTTATTCTGGGTGACCACAAGCTGGCTGCTTCTTCATGCTTTGCCCAGCTGTGAGGCCTCTGTTGCCCCACCAAGTCATGGGATCATGGTGACACAGAGGCCTTCTGAAAGGGGAGGCCACACGCTTCTAGAGCAGGACATAGCTTAGGGGAGGAAAAGTAAGGTGACCAGATTTTAACATTGGTAAAGCGGGACACCATTGACCCCGGGGGGAGGGGGTTCTTGATTAAAAATTGGGTCTATCTCCCGCCGTTCCCTAGCTTGTCGTGCATTCTTTCCAAAAATTGGGACCTTTTTAAAATGCCGTGGGACGCAGGACAAATTGTTAAAAATTGGGACTGTCCCGCCAAAAGCGGGACGTCTGGTCACCTTACCTTAAGGAAAAGAGAAGTGTGGGTTTGAAACCTCTAAGTTTAAAAACCATTCAGTGCTATAGACTCCTATGTACCTCTCAGGAGTTATGCGTAGGTCTCTGTGCGTAAAACGGTTTAACAGTATCACCCACAAAAAGACAAGGCCTCAGGCCTCAGTTCTGAGCCACCTTTATTAGATAAATAGCACAGCTAGTGTCAGGTACCGGGCTCTGAGGTGAGGCTGAGTGGGTTCAATGTGTTCAGGTGAGGAGAAGAAAAAAGGATACAGGTGGAAGGCAGCTCAGCACCTTTGCAATTGGTGCAGAAATTCAACCATCGCCTTATTTTCCTGCTGGCATGAAGGCAGTCTCTGTATTCGCTGGTTCCAGGCACAGCGGATGGTGCCATCAGATATCCTCTAGTTTCACATCGTGTGGACACAATTCAGACATAACAGAGCAGCCAAAATTGTTGATTTTGACTTGCTGGATGGTGCTACTTCTGAGAAACTCCAGTAGCTCTTTTGATAAAGCTAAACGATAATGTAGGTTAGCATGAGAAGACAGTCCAGCTGTTAGACGCCAAGTCTGTCTGCATGTCCACAAAACGACTGTCTTTTCAGCATTTCTCTGCATCCCTGTTCGTGCCTGCAGCTGTCTGCTCACAGGATGGCCGTGTTGGGATTGACAGAGCCATGGCTCATCTGGGCCTGTGTTCACTCTGGAACTGAATGGCATCACCCCCCTGATCCCATCTTGCTTTTCCAATGTGAATGGGCCAGTGTCGCAAGGCCCCTTGCCTTTGTGCACCCTCCCCTCCCCCATCCTCACCGGCCCCTAGCTTGAGGTTGTTTCTGCATTTCTGTGACTCTACTATAGGGTTAAAGAAGAGGGTTGATGAGGAGGTTGAGGATCATCAATATTTGCTGAGTTTTGATTTGCATAGTCCTTATAATTAGTGACATTGAGCACTTTATTCTGTGTCTATTGGCCATCTGTGCATCCTTTTTGGAGAAATGTCTGTTCACGTCCTCTACCCATTTGTTATTTGAATTGGCTTTCTTTATGACATTGAGCTATATGAGTTTTTTTATGTTTGGGATATTAACCCTTTATCAGATGTATCATTTGCAAATATCTTCTCCCATTCAGTAGGTTGTCTTTTTGTTTTGTTGATGGTTTTCTTTGCACTGCAAAAGATTTTTAGTTTGATGTAAGCCTGTTTGTTTGTTTTTGCTTTTGTAGTCTTTGCCTGAGGAGACATAGCCCAAAAAATTGTTGCTAAGATCAATGTCAAAGAGACTTTTGTCCATGTTTTCTTCTAGGGATTTTATGGTTTCAGGTCTTACATTTAAGTTTTTAATTCATTCTGAATTTATCTTGTGTAAGAAAATGGTCTAGTTTCATTTCCTAATGGATATATCCAGTTTTTCCAATACTGTTTATTGAAGAGATTGTCTTTACCCCATTGTATATTCATGCTTCATTTGTCATAGATTAATGTCAACTGAATTGAAAAAAAAAATTTTTTTTAAATAACCTAAGACAGAATGAGGTAAATAGTAGGCAGCTTAGCACCATGTGAGGGGAAGAGGTATGATTTAAACACTGGTTTGGTAATCCATCCAGTAGGCTCTTTTAGAATTCACCTGAATTGTGTGTAGCTATGATTTCCACATTTTTTTGGTTTACAACCCCCTTTTATTAAAGGCAATACATTAAGAAAAGTTTAAACAATGAATAAAAGTATTTAGTGAGGAACTGGACTCGGCACTCTACACACATTAGCTCACTAAACCCACCCAGTCCCCTTCGTGGGTAGGTCCTGTAGGTTTCTCTATTAAATGGTAATAGATGTCCGGGAAGCTAAATAAATTGCCCAGAGTCACAGCCAGACAGTGACAGAGCTGCATTACAACCCCGGCTCATCTGTCAGACTGGAAGCAGGGCTCTTCACCACCATGCCAGCCAACAATGTGAACTTGGCACACAGGAGATCTGAGCCCCAGAGACACCATAGGGTGGCTTCTGACTTTTGCAGTTTCTGCCTCAAGGGAAGACATCCACTTGTCACTCCCATCCCCTGTGGTTTAGACACACTGCTAACCAGGGGTGACAGAACCCTGTGGCTGTAAACAACAAGAGCATCCTCACAAAGACTTGCCCACATAGCTTTGGGCTGGCACCCCCATTGATTTGTGACTTTCCATTTTCTGCAACCTTATTATAAAACATTCTCTCTTTTGAAAGAACAAAAGGCAAGTAAATAGTAAAGAAACATCAGAACCAGCAGAGCAACTTCTAGAATATGACCACCTCCCGCACTGACCTCTAAGAGCCACGTGGATCTCAGACCCCAGTTGAGATAGTAATAGTAATATCTCCTCCCAAGTGTTAACTTGTTATCAAAACTGTCTCGCCCGTCTCCCTGGGGCTCTGCCCTCTTTGACAGCGCTCTGTCTCTGTCTCGAAGCTCTCTCTGATTTGCTCCTCTCAGGCCAAGGACAACCTTGATCTGCCACGTGGTCCGCATCTGGCCCTCTCCCTTCAGCCTTCCAGTGTGCACCTCCTTCCTGTCACCTCATGTCCTATTTACACTGGTGTGTCTGCTAAAACCATAGGAACCACAATGGCTCTGCTCCATCATTACTTCTCAAACACCAGAATCTAAATCACTTAAAATGACACCCAATGCTGGGAGCAGTTAGGTAAATTGCTCCCTCATGGGAGACAGTGGCTCATTTAAAAAACTTGCTTTAGAATGACATTTCTTTAAAACAGCAATATCTCTTCTACAAAACAGAGTCTGGGGAAGGTCCTTACAGTTTACTAGTTCTAATGCAAGGCTTCATGAGTAGAAAACAGGAATTTTTCTGCAGAGATTACATTTCTGGGTTATCTATGCGTTTCATTGCATAGATAAGATTGCCCTCTGGTGTGGACAGCCCAAGTCCTTACTGCAGGTGAATAGAGAGTAGATGGCCTTTGATCATGGAGCTAGCGGCTTCCTGTGTTCTGTAGTGTAGTCCATACACTACATGTAGTTCATGTCCAGTGCCTTGATCATGGAAGGTAAAACATGACGCACATACCAGGGGCCAAACACTCATACATAGGTCAGCTGACCTATTTCTCACGGTTCTTCTCTGAGGGAGGAGGTGCTTATGATTAGGCTGACCAGACGTTCTGTTTTAAACAGGCCAAAAAACAACAGTTCTGTCCCATTTCAAACATGTTTGAGTAGCCCAGTCTCACTGGGTTCAATTCAAGGTGTCAGTAGAGCTGTCGACTAAGTTGCCCAAAGTCGTCGCACAGCTCACTGGTGGTCGAGATGGGATTTGCACGCAGGCAGTCTAGTTTCAGAGGCTGTGTTCATACTCCCTCCTGACACAAAGACAAGGAAGGTGTAGCACTTCCTTTACAGACCTTACAGATTAGTCAGAGAGCCATTTGCCTGTCTCATTTAAGGCATACTGTGTTAAACACCTCAATGGGAACATAAAATAGTGTGCTCTTAAGCCCCCTGGATATTTTCTTGTGATGTTAAAAGCCATTCTTGGAACTGCCTTTCATCCCAGAGAATTATCAACCCCTCGGCTAAGTGAGGAAAATGAGGTAGAGTGAGGAGCAGTGCTCCATGGAAGCCGTCTTCTCCGTGTAACGCACCCCTAAGGAAGGTCAAATGGCTTTTCTCACTCACGTTGCTTCCTAACTGCTCTGCTTGTCTCCACCAGAGAGACCTGCCTTTCCTGGACCAGAAGGTCTAACTCAGTCCCTCACTATTGTGGCTTTCAAATGTAGTAGGGACCGTGTCCTGCAGAAAGGGACTAGGGGGCTTTTACCCACTCAAAGCAAGATGGGGAAAGACCCAGGTTCCAAATTCCAGATTGTCTCCATAATGGGAGAGCCTTTGCCAGATCCTCTCGAGCTGCCCCGGCTACAATACGGGCAAAATGAGACGTGCTTCCTCCTCCTCCTCACCTGGTGGGAGTGTTTTGAAGATAAAAGGAGTAATTGATGTGAAAATCCCTGAGCTCCGTAAATAAAACCTCTGTATAATCCCAACGTATCATTAGACTGGCTTTATTAGGACTTCAATATGGTTCTGTGGCTCATAGAAGTAGATCTTTCAGCGGGTCATATGAAGCTTCAGGACTTTTTACCAGAAAGGGCCTATTTACTGCACATATAGTGAAGTTAACATGCTCCAAGTCAGGGACAGCCTAGAGTCATAGGATAGAGGCACCCCCACTTGGGAAGCATGTCTGTGATGCTTGAACGCCTCCTGCAATGGTGCCTCTACCTCCTGAACTGCAGGCTGTCAGAAAGCGCTTCCTGGGGTTGGCACTAGTTCTGTTTCTCTGCAGTCCTCAGCGACGGGCATTTCTCGTTTAATTGCGCTTCGCTTAATTGCTCTTCACAGGTGTTGCTTTGTTTCAAACTGAAGGCAAGACCATCCACCCACAAAAAGATTGCGATTTGCTTTATTGTGAAGCTCTCTTTGTTGCGCTGGCCTAGAACCCAACCCACAATACCTCTGAGGCCTGCCTGTACGCAGAACATGGCCACCTCTGCCCTGCGGCTATTTGAAGACATACGGCATGTTCATGCAGACTTCACTAACCCGACTTCCTTCAGCCATGTCTTACAGCAAGTTTGTCCAACCCACGGCCCACAGGCCACATGTGGTCCAGGAAGGCTTTGAATGTGGCCCAATGCAAATTCGTAAACTTGCTTGTAGCATCACAACAATCTTTTTGCGATTTCTTTTTTAGCTTATCAGCTATCATTAGCGTTAATGTATTTAATGTGTGGCCCAAGACAATTCTTCCAATGTGGCCCAGGGAAGCCAAAAGATTGGACACCCCTCTCTTACACGATGAGGTTGTGAATCCTCTCATTCTACTCATTCTCCTTCAGACACATTCTAGTCCTTCCCTAATACTGTAGAGTGTGGCCCCCAGAACCACATGCAGCATGCCAGGTGTTCTGATCAAAGCAGACGGCAGCCTTGTCACTCTGTTAGCACAACCGAAGATCAGAGCTTTCTAGTAGTGTTTTTGGTGCTTTAACAGCTATTAAAATTACATTGATTACATCTCCCTGTCTATATCATAGGCAGCCCTGCTGAATTGAATCTCCCTAACAACGGCAATGATTTGTTTGTTTGTTTAATTCTTGGCAAAAAGTTACCTTTGTCCTTCTTAAATTAAATTTTATTAAATGTGGCGGAAGATCAGGTCCATCGGCATGAGTTCCCCAGACCACCAGTATCAGCATCACCCAAGAACTTTTCAGAAATACAAATTCTCAGGCCCCATCCCTGACCTTCTGAATCTGAAAAGCTGGAAGTGAGACCCAGAAGTTTATGGGTTAATGAGCCCACCAGGGACTTCTCTGATGCACGCCAATGTTCCAGAACCAACTTCAGAGACTTCAGTGTTGCCTCTCTAGGAGAGAAGTTTCTGGTTTTCTCACCACTGGAATAAAAGCTCTAAATCTACACCAATGCTTACCTCGTTGATATTTTTAAGATGAGACCAGACAAGATGTTTGCTTGGACGGAGAAACTCTTAAGTATCAGATTCCTTTTCTACCTTCTGTTTTAGTCTGTAACCTGAGGCGGAACCACTTAACTCTTGATTCTTTGCCTATAAACTGTGGTTAATGACGCCTCCCTCCCTTAGTGGAATGGCCCGAGAAATCTGTAATTAGTGGTTGTTAGGACCCTGGGGCCCAGAACTCCATATAAATACTGTAGGATAATAACCAGTTTATGGCCTTAAATGCTGCCTACAACTTAGCACATTTCACATTTCATCCCTGAATTGTAAACTTTGAAGTTATTTTGACAATTTCGTATCTGCACTTTTTTTTAAATTCATTCTTTAGCCCAAAATGGTGCGTATGTATGTGCTTCCTTCAATCTTTCAGAAAACATAAGAAAAAAACAAAAAAGCATTAAAAAAAATCAGGACCCTCTGAGAAAATAACCTTTTCAAAATATAATGCTTGCTTGATTGCTGGATCTGGATTCTACAGAAGTTTTGAACAGAAAGGTGAGAGAGACTCCATGAGTACAGAACTGAGCAGTGCCTATCGTAATGCTGGCTCTTTGAGATCCCAAGCTGAGACTATATTTAAAGATGGCTCATCTTGTGCAACATTTTCATTTCTACTCATCTGTCTAACAGTAACCCTCCTTTTCTTATTTGGAACTCTAAAACTCTGAATATTTTCGACGTGGTCATTCTTTATTCAACTTAGGCAAATACTTCCTTTTTAAGGCAAGACTGCTTGTTCTATGTATATAGTCATTTTAGAGTAGATTTACAACAGTGAAGACTAGTTTGATTTACTCGAGTGTAAGGTCTTTTTTTTGTTGTTCCTCCATTCATCTGCTTAAGATTTGTTTAATCTTAAGCAGATGAATGGCCCAAAGGACCCAGATGGAGACATAGCAAAAACGTGTCTTTTGAGAGTTTGACTAGAGCTGAGTTTATATGGAGGCTATAAATATGGATAGATAACAAAGATGTGTGTATAAAGGAGGCTTTTATACCAAAAGTGTGGTATGAAGAAAAAAATTAGAAATTCTAACTAATCGTAGTTTTAATTTTGTATCTTAAAACTTAAATAATGGCGCATAATTATTGGACGGGAAAGAAACTTCCACCCTTTTATTATCATTCCCTGACATTTTAAATTATACATTATTACTGAATTTTAAAAAACAAGCAGGGGAAGCCGGGATGGCTCAGTGGGTTAGGCGCTCACTTTGCAGCACTGGGGACTGAGAATCGAATCCCGGCCCTGGCCCGTGCGGAACCATATGCTGAACTGGGAGCTCCCCTAGTTCAGTTCTCTCTCTGTCTCTGTATCTTTCTCTCTCTCTCTCCCCCCTCTGTCAAAATAAATACATAAATTAAAATATATATTTTAAAAACAAGCAGAAAGAGGATCATCAAGACTGAATCAACTCAGTAATTTTATAAACCAAGTCTCAAGTAAATAGGATTGTTTCTCCAAGTTCCTTATGCTAGAGGTCAAACACAATAGCCTAAAATAACAAGTTGATACGGTACATGTTTTCACAATTGGAGATAGGAAAGAAAGTCAGCCATCTGCTGATGGAAAGAAAAGCTTTGCAACAAAGCTCCTAGCTGCTGTCATTTCTGAAGAAACATTTCTAAACTCTTCAGAAGACAGTCATGGAGCTTACGACAGCTCACAATCATTCAGGGCACCATTAACTAATTGTGAATTACCTGGGAAATCATGTTTGCACTTAGAAGGCCCATGGAGAAATCCTTTTAGAAGCTGGTCTAACTTTACAACAGCCTGAGGTTATTCACTGCAGACTGAAGTGCTTCCTTTTCAAGTCCAAATAAGCCAAAATGAATTAGACAACTGATTCCCTGTAAGGCAGGGAAAGAAAGAAAAAGAGACTGACTTCCCCCTTTTCTAGAAAAAGCACTGGCTGAACCCCAGAATGGTGTCTGCTTCCAAGCTTAATGGCGATTTGCTAAACGCTACGGTAAAGTGAAATAGTAGCCTGTCTGCCCAATTACGAGAGTTGGTGGCAAACAGAAAGGACCGGTTAACTTCCTCATTTTCCACACTGGCATTAAGTGTTTCAGATGAGTAGGGCCTGCCCCTCATAATAGAAGATGGCTTGGCCAGAGATACTGTCTCATTTTTCTGACTATGTATTTTCTCTGAGCTTGTCTTGTCTTAGTGGGTGTAAATTATTTGTCTGCGGAATTTCTGAAATGACTCTAAGAAGATCAATAGACATGTGGTTGAGGAAAGTGAATATAATGTCACCGCCCTCCCTTCTCTGAAAGTCAGTTGTGCTTGAGTGGGGCACACTTGCTGCCAGCTTGGTAATAATTAATGGAGAGTGTGTGTTTAATCTGCACAAACTTAAAATAAGTTCACTTAATCATTGTTTGGATGATCCTAAAGCATTTTTATATTACACAGTTCAGTGGACCAACCTCGGCAATAAAGAAAACATGGTTTGATTGCATGAGGTACTGTAAAGTTTCCTCCTGTAATTTTTAAAACAGGAACCATTACTTTTCAGAAAAGAAATACTTGTCTTGAGGGATCTGGATGTGGCATTTCCCTGTGGTTCCTTTCTTTTCTGAAATCCCAGAGCTCTTGCTGTCTAGACTGTTCTCTCACTTTTCAGTGTCTACTTTTATGCGCTGTCAATTCTTGTTTGTCGCCCTAACCTGACCAGATTATAAACTCCTTGAAGGTAAGCATCATCCTCTTTATGTCTTTATTTCTCAAAGTGCCTCAAGCAGTGGCTTTTCAGGCAGTTGTAAGATTTTGTGCTTTTAATCATTGTTCATGATCTAACTCATTTCTTATTAAAATAGTGAGTTCCAGTTCATTCTATTGGAATATCATAAAAGCATCTCGAAATGTGGTGTTTGCCAGTTGCTATTCTGAAATGAACCTGGCCTCATTCAACACAATGGTCTGTAGTCAGGCACTTCAGTGCTGGGCTCTAGAGGTATAAGACCGTCGGGGTATTATTCCTTATAATAATAAGCCTCGTTGCAGCCAGTGTTACTGGATTGAATGTGCTTTATCCCCATACACCAGGCCTAACTGGGTAATTCCTGTGTGAGTACAATTGGGAATGGTTACCAGTATGAGAACCTTCCACAACTAGAGAACATAAGAAAGAAAGAGTACCACTCTTAGATGGACACTTATTTATTCTAATTAATAAAAGGTTAATGAAGGTGACCTTTCTGAAACTTGTTTTCAGTATAATTTTGGTCACGCATTGACCTTCAAGAGACAAACTCATGTTCTTGGATGTAGTGTGTGTGTGTGTGTGTGTGTGTGTGTGTGTGTGAAAAACGAAAGAATCAATTTAATATCTAGAGCGTATCATTTAAATTCTTAGAAACCCCATAATAGTAGGTTTGTGGCATGCATATTATATGAAGAAAAGAAAGATAACCCAGTAAACTAGGAGGCCTTGCTAGGCTCAGTATACGCGAGCTGTCTGGAAAGTATCCAGCTACGTACTATGAAAAATAGAGGCATTTATGGCTGGAATTTTCCCTGACAGCCCTCGTATAAGCACAACAGATTACAGTGAGGGGAGTGTTGGTGATGTTGTTACCATTTTTATTTTTAGAAAAACCAAGAGCTCAGACGAGAGCTTCCCTACATTGAGTCGGTTTGGAAGGGGTGTATGGGATAGCCTGGGAAGTTTATTACAGGTGTGAAATTATGCAGTACGCGTGAAGGGTAAGTGTTTATTCATATTCTAAATTTAACCTACCAACCTTTAAACATTGCAGTTGAAAATGAATTTGCTATTTGGGCTTGTGGGCTGGAAATTCTCCTGCCTTATGGATCAGAGAAGCACAGGCATGAAAACTGTGGAAAGATATTCAGCTCCCTCCTCTCCTTTGGGCAACATGTTTGGCTTCAGTTTATCAAAAGTGAGTCAAAAATCTCTACGAAAGTAAACGACCTTAGTTCTGTTCATCTCTCGTTTCCGAGGCTGTTAGCCTTTCCTACGTTCTAGGGGATGCTAGAGGGTCCTGGAAGGGGACTAAATCTGCACTAAGCTGGAATGTTAAAGAAAAGTTAATGAAGGGACTGATTTACAGAGGTGTGGACAGGCCAAGAGAAACAAGAGATTCTGAAGTCCCCAGAGGCTGTTAACAGTGGGAAGCCGTGACCACTCTTGGGCCTGAAGGGGCAATAGGAAGAAGCCGTGTTATTGGAGCTTGGGGACAGTTAGAGCCACAGGACAGGGTCCTGGGCAGCACCAGAGCAGGGGAGAATAGGAATAAATACTCCTGAGCACATCTCTCCTCCTGCCTGCCCATTTCCTGCCCAAGCTTCCCATGGACTGACCCAGTGGGAAGCCAGAAGCCAGGGAGAGTGAGTAGTGCAGTTTGCAGAGGTGAACCTCCCCCTGCACACTCCAAGGAGACCCTGGGAGGAATAGCGACCACCCTTGTCAGAGTCAGTTATTCCCTTCACAATTGAGGTCGCCCACACAGTGATTTGTCATTGGATGGGCTGGGGGCCCAAAGAGAATAGATGTGATGTGTCCTAAGAAATCAGAATTGGGGTGAAGAGTTGGCTTGTATGATCTGAACAAAGTCTGATGAATAGGAAAATATGATTTATAGCCATAAAAGGGGAAGATAATCAGCCACATAGAGCAGTTGTTAGGGACAGGTGCTCTGGGCTGGGACTACCCCGATGTGACCCCAGCTCAGCCTTGTAGCTGCTGGGCTATTTGGGGCACATTTCCCTCTGAGGCCCTGTTTGCATTTTTTTTAAGTAGGGATAATGGTGATGCCTGACCATGGTAGGGTTCTGGGGAGGCTGAAATGAGAAGATAATAGTGCAGTTCTTAGCATGGGACATAGTCAGCTCTCAGGAAATAGAGCTGTGATCTACCTTACAGAGAGCAAGGTGCCGTCTTAGCTGTGGTCCTGTGGGGAGATGCCTTTCTTCAGCACCAGGACTCAGAAAGTGGGTGAAGATAAGGGCGTGAGGGATTCATACTTACTAAAAGGGAGGGTGGGCTGCAGTCGGATTAGAGCTGAGTGAGGGGCTTGCTAGTCTCAGATGGCAATAGGATGTGCGGCTGGGAAATAAACAGCAGAGAAAGTAACTAAAAAAGGATGTGTGCTAGTTCCTGCCAGGTCAGGGGTTGGCTGGGGTACACGGGGCAACAGCAGAACGGGAGGCATGTCCTGGCTCTGTGTCCATATTTTTCACCATCATCCTGCATCAGGCCCCAACCCGCTCTTTTCTGAGCCCACGCCTCCATAGCCTCATGCTGGGGCGGTTGAAGGAGTTACAAGGCCCTGGTTAGAAGCTTATTCTGCAAAATGGCCACTCTGAAGAGAAGAGGTGGCATCATGAGTTGAAAAGATAAAAGCAGCTAAGAGCACATCAAGAAAAAATTTGGGTCTCTTGAGAAAAAAGGATGCAATAAATATGGAATGGAGTCTTCTAAGTTAGCCAGATTTCCATTATGTTTGTGTAGTTTTTAAAATCAAACCTGGAAATGAGTTGGATGAGCATCATGGCCTTAGCAGACTTGGGAGTGAGGGACAGAATTCTGCTCTAAATTCCTGAAATCATGTCACGGTTTTTATACTGAACATGTTCAATTGCTACCATGAGCATTTTCCTGACTGCTTTCTTCTTTAGCCTGAGTTCATTCTGGTTTTTCAGTATGTGCCCTCCCCCTCCCCTCAACCTACCCATGAGCCAACGGCTGTCTTTCATAGCAGTCATGCCTGGACTTTCTGCAGTAGTGGATAAGAATCAGGGATGAGATGAGTGTGTGTGAGCTTTCGAGATGGGGCTCCGTGATAATAAAAAATACACTGTGCCTTGGGGTTGGCGGTCCTTGACATTGTGAAGATTATCTGGCCTTGCACATTCGGTAGATATGACCACCCTGCTCTAAGGAAGGATTAAAACACCTCTGAAAAAGCCATATGATAAACACACTGAATCTCACAGGTACTATCTCACCACACGAGATGAGTGTAGGACATGTTGACAGATGGAATTGCGGCAGTTTGACATCCCAAAGCGACAGTGGTGAGGAATCTGAAACGTTCTTCTTGTAATTCTCTTTGGAAAGAAATGGTTTCAGAACATGTCCACCAGATTGCACGCTTGTCACATAACTGTCCCCTAATTGTAAAGATTAAGGTCAAAAGACTAGAGTGGACTGAGAAAGTCAAGTGCAGAAATACCCCTGCGTGTGTACGCAGGAAGCCTACCGTATGTGTGGGGATAACTGTATACGTTGTAATGTCTGTATTGTCTCTAAGGCAGTATTGATACCTTGAGCCACTTACTATATCTGAGAGATCAGCTATCTTAATCAGTGTGCACCTTTAGCATTTCTTAGTGCAATAGCTTGAAAGTAGTGGTGATATAAAATGCATTTATAAAGGTATCTAAAATTCCACAGTAGCGATCTCAGTGGAGGTCAAGGTCAGAGTATGTCTTCTTCTTTCCACAACCATCTACTCAGTGCAGTGGCACTGGTAGGAGTGGAACAATGGAGCTGCTCCAGCATTATGTCACTGTAATGGGGACCTGAGGAAGGGGAAGGCCCGTTACAGTGTAACAGATGAATTCTGAAAATAGAACCAATTCCTAAGGAGCCAAAGGTTGCCTGTGAAAACCCTCCACACGGCTCCTGCAGAAGGCTGAGCCTCCTGACCTTGTTAATTATGCCTGGTTTGGTGTAAGTCGTCTGTGAGCGCCCAGAAAACACCCATTTCCAGCCAGAGGGTAGGAACCCATAGATATCAGAAGCTCCCCAAGTGTTAGGATTCAGACACTGGAGATAAGGGGCCTTTTACGATGTTAAGCAGAGGCCCCGAATCTAGTTATTTGTGTCTGCTTTCTTTGCTTTATTCTTTTCTAATGTTTGAGTTCTGACAGCCAAGCTGTAGCTGTACTGGTTAGTGGTCGGTGTCCGTTTACGTATGTCAGATAAGGCACTCTGCACATCCTGGCTGGGCAGAGACTTCCAGTGTGCTCAGTTCTTTTCCTTTCTAATCCCATCAGCCAGCTTGTGACTGGACACGTGGTCATTGCAAGCAGTGCAGATGATTTGCCTCACTCGAAACTTGCGCTGAAAGTGCACTACCGGTGGCTAGAAGGGACATCCTTCAGGAGAATCTGATTGTTTTCCCTCTGCTTTGATAGTCGTCACTCAGGTGGCCAATCAAACAAGCATTTATTGAGCACCTGGGGTATATAAAGTTCTGTATTGGGAGGTGCTACAGAGAGTAAAGCTGCAGGGGAGCACTAGGGGTTGGGGACACTCGGGGTTGGGGACACTAGGGTGGCTTTCCACTGGGGTTCACACCATGCTTTTTTCTTCCACCGAGAGCTGGAAGCCACTCACTGGAAGCAGCCATGGTGGGGGTCCAGCCAAGAGCAGTAAGGATTAATAGGGCCCGTGCCTGGAAAAGAACACGAGACACCAGATTGCCCTTGAAGGTTCCCCTGTGACCCTCTCCTCGCCCCTTGATAGCTTGCAAGCAGTCCTTCCATTCAAAGTGTGCCCCGTCCCTCTCGGATCTTCCTGTGCAGTACAGACAGGGAAAGATGTCTTCTGTGAAGGCAGAGATGCCCAGAGGAAATGATTAACCTTTGTGAGAAGATATTCTTCTCGACATACAAACCAAGACATCTTCTTCCTTCTCAGAAGGCTTGAGGTGAACCCAATGTCCCAGGGTTTTTTCTTTTACCTCCACCTGCCTCTCCCTCCCCATAGCACAGAGCCCAGCAAACTCCTCCTCTTCCACCCCAGGTCCAATGTCACCTCCTCTATATAGATAGACATCACCTTCCCACTCACCCCGCCACCGACCTGGCGCCCCTGCCTTTGGGCACCCACAGCACTCGTGCTCATTCCTCCCGTGGGCTCCGTTCAGTTCTGTTCCCTCTACCAGGGGGAGCTGCTTGGGGGAAAGAACTTCACTCATCTATGTGTACCCAGCCCCTGGCTTGGACCCAGGAGCAGAGTGACAGGTAAATGTTTGTCACAGAGATGGATTAGGACATTGACACATGACCTTTTATGGCGGCCCAGGTGTGTGAAGAAGTTATTCCTCCTTATGACAATGCTGCTGAAACTAGACAAACAGAGGCTACAAGTACAGACAACCTCAGACAGGAGCCTCATATTAAGGAAAGGTTCGTTTTAATAGTGGCCTCTGCTTCAGGAAGTAGGGACTTCCACATACTGTGATTAGGACGACAAATGGAGTGCAAACAGCAAGAGGATGCGACTCTCCCGCAGGCACGAGCTAGAGCTGTCCTGAGTGCGAACACGTCCTGAAACATGAAGATCACGGCAGGACGTGGAGGGCAGAGGCCGTCCTCCTTGCTCTGTTATGTAATGGGAACACTTTCTCTTTCAGAAATCCTTGGGACCACTTGTGATGGGCCTTATTCTTACCCCTTGAATTATAGAGCCGCCGCGGCTACCACCCCACCACAGCGGTGACAGGCAGGCCGCCCTTCCTGCGTACATTTGTTCAAGCATTTGGCACCCGAGTGGAAAGTGCGTGCCGATGCCGACTTGCATGCCGAGCTGTACATGAGCTCGTTTCCCGAACATCCCAGCTGCACTTTCTGTGCTGTTTCTGCTGCTTAGTGGGATGGGTGGGGCGATGCTTCACGTGCTGCGGCTACATGTGTGTGTGTGTGTGAACTTTAGAAAGATCTCCTCTGTAAGAAGCTATTTTTAAAGGGAGTGATGAGACACCACAGAGCCCTGAACCCCAGGAGGAGAGCAAAGTGTGAGGCTCCTGAAGTCTCAGCGCCAACGACCTTCCCCCTCGGCAGCCTGGCTGGGGCCCACTTGTTTCTCACGTGGCTTACACTCACAGTGAAGCCTGGTTATAGATGAAGACGGCATTCATTTAACCTGAGATCCAAGCAAACAGGTTGAACACTGTGAAGCAAATGTATTTAATTCTTTGTGGTAAAATATGATCCGTCAGCCTTCCCAAGCTGCCCGTGGGGTGAACATAGTATTATTTTTATAGGGTACAAATGAGTTGGCCAGTGTTGGGCAAGGGACAGTCCTCTTTGGGCCTCAGGTTCCATGTCTGTAAAATGGGACAATATTACCCACCTCACAGTGCTATTTGGTGATCCCATGTGACAATGTATACGAAGGCCCACAATGTAGCAGGGCTCAGTAGGAAAGGCAGGGTGTTACAATGGAAAAGGCATGGTTTTCAGGGCTGGACAGACTGAGAGGTGAATACTCAGCTCTACTACTTATTCACTCTGTGACTCTGAGCAACCTCAGCGTTTCTCATTTTACTCACCTGTCCAGTGGGATTAATAATACCAATTTTACAAGCTTGCTATGATTATTAACTAAAACTACACTTGAAACACCTAAGAACATAGTGTAATAAAAGCTTGTCAATAGAGGGTAAAATGTCTGTATCCGTATGTATGATATAGGCCCCAAGTTATCTTTGAAAAAGACGGGGGAGGACGGGTGTCATCTTAAATTCCATTTTACACAAAATTTCTCATATTGTTGGGTTTCTCTCTCAATTACTTTATTTTGAACCACCAGCTACTTTCTGGAAAAAGCACAATAGGCTTGGAGTTACTTTTAATCAATGATAGTTTTGCCCCCTGCATAGGAGGTCACTTAATGAAATCCTTTTAAAAGAAGAAGCTACAGAATTCCACCCAGAGTCACAATGGCAAGTGTTAAATTAATTGTAAGCAATCCTTCTAAGACTAGGCTGACCATGTGTACTATTTTAAAAGGGACAGAAATAAATGGTACTGTCCCATTTCAAATAGTACATATGGTTAGCCTATCAAAGAACATTTTATTTTCCATTTCTTTTTAATTTAATGTTTTCTTTAAATATTATTAAAAGGTAGACCACGAAAACAGGTCTCCCTGCACCTTTTAACACACAGTACCCAGCTCTCCTCTAACACAGTGTACGCAACCTTTTTTGGCACCAGGGACCAGTTTTGTGGAAGATCATTTTTCCACGGGAGGGATGGGGGTGATGGGATGGTTTCAGGATGATTCAAGCGCATGACGTTTATTGTGCTCTTTATTTCTGTTATTATTACGTGGTCCTGTGTAATGAAATAAGGATATAACTCATCAAATGCAGAACCCGTGGGAGCTCAGAGCATGTTTTTCTGCAACTACACGGTCCCGTCCAGATTTCTCCCGTGCGCATTTCACAAGGAGGCGGGGCTCAGGTGGTCATGTGAGCAGCGGGGAGTAGCTGTAAATACAGATGAAGTTTGGCTCACCGGCCTGCCACTTATGTCCTGCTGTGTAGCCCCATTCCTACTGGGTTACAGACTCCCACCGGCCTGTGACCCAGAGGTTGGGCCCCCTTGCTCTGGCAGACACAACGTCCACCTCTGGCATTTTCTTCCAGAGCCATTTGTGCTCTGCAAACAATGGGCTGGCTACACCTTGCTTTTAAAATTTCACATCTTGGAGAGCTTTCATATCAGCCACTTCATTCCTTTTAGCATTGTTATCATGCACCATAAATGGACGTTTTAAAGATGGCTTTATTATTTATGTTTTTAATTAACTCTTTTTTTTATTTTTTTGCAGTTTATAGTTGATTTTATTAATATGTGCAACCTGTTGAATAGGGCATGTCTATGCACTATCCTATGATTGATTGGTGGGCCTACCATATGCTGAGTTTCAGGTGGGCGATCATTCTTCCACGTAACGACCACTTGAAGTGGTTGTGGTGTGGAGACAGCCTGCAGGATGACTGACAAGCCAGCTGCTCTCATGTTCTGTAACTGTGGCCAGGGCTGGGGGAGATGCCCAGTGGCAGCATCGTGCGTGGTTGTTAAATGTTTTCACTCTGAAAAGGCCAAAGAACTCTGAACATTTAAGGAATCGTGAACCTGTCCACGAAGAGAGCGGGCAGGGGGCCTCTAGCACAATCCCTGTCCTCACAGATGAGAAAACGGAGGCCCATCTGGCTTGGGGTTCAGGGAGACTCTGAGGATCACCCAGTAAACTGAGGGTGGAGCTGGAACGAGACACTGCCAGGCTCATTGAAAAGAGCAGTTCTTCTGTCCTTGCTTGAGGCACCCATGGCAAGAATTCACCAAATTTTCCCTTTATCTACATTAGTTCTCTCTTTCACGGGTGAAAGTATCACCAGTGGCCCTCTGAAAGTCCAGTTCCACTGCAGCTGGTTCTGTTTTCAGCCTGTAAGACCAACAATGACCTGGCAGACATTGGCCAGTGAGTGGGTGGCTGCTGCTATATCCGTTCTTGTTATCAGTTACCACAGTTATATTAACCATTAACCGCGCCTATTGTTATGAACCGTTTTCAGTTGCCAGAAATGGCAACTTTAAACCAGAATGCTGTTCGTTGCCATACCGATGTCTAGTTGATAAGCCAGGCCTAGGCTTGGCCTAATTATTTCTATTAATAATGAAGTCGGGAGAAAGTTACGCATAGTACCTGATACAGAGAGGGCCCCTGAGGAAGAACAGAGCTGGATGATGGATAGAGAGAGGGACAGACAGAGAGGGAAAGGAAATAAGGGAGAGAGGAAGAGAGGGAAGGAAGGAAGGAGAGAGGGAGGGGATTTTAGTTAATGAGGTTTCACTTTTTTGTTGCTCTAAAAAATTGCAGAAAATGAAATAATGTTATGAGTTTTCCTACTTCGTTCACACTGTTTCTACAGTGTTCAAACCATTGTTACATCAGTGAAGCAGACCAGAAATAAGAAGGGCTGGAATTTTCACTTTAGCTTCTGCCCTGATGGTTCTCCTATGGGACTACAAGGCCATGGGGAGAATTAACTGGCTCTGAAGCAAACCCATCTGAATTTTACTCGTCTACTAACCTTGTGACCGTGGGCAAATGATTTAATCTCTGAGTTTCAGTGTCTTCATTTCTAGCAGATAAAAATACTTACGGGATCTTCACTGCACGCTTCCTTAGCACTTTGAACTTTGTCTATCTTAAAACGTTTCATAGTTGTATTAATAATTACTTGTGTAATGCTTTTGTTTGTTTGTTTGTTTATACCTTCATTGCTGGACTCAAGGCACCTTGATAACAGGGACTGGATTTGCCATGCTCATGGCTATACATTTAATGTGTAGCACAATGCCTGACATAAATATTTGCTGAAAGTGGAGATGGATAGATGGATGGATAGATGGATGGACGGACGGATAAGTGAATGTATAGAGAGAGGATTCAGGAAAAATGTAAAGGTTAGATATAATGTATATTTGAAATATACCAAGCACTTTTTAGTTCTTATCCAGTTTCGTAGAAGACCTCACTTTCTCTCCTGTCTTTCTCTGCATTAAGACTTCTATTTCATGCTGAATATAATACAGCCAAAAAAATCTTTTTTTGGGGGGGAGCGGGGGGGGGGCCAGTAACAACATTGCCAAGGCCATGATTTATGAGCAGCTTTCATGAGAATGTAGTCTATCACTGCCACAACTGCTGTGTATCTGAAGAGACACAAATGCCGACAGTAAACTCAAGACAGACAGAAAGATATTGTATTAGAAGAAAGGGACTTTTCTAAATGGCGGGAGTAGAGAGCCCCACTGGAGGTTCACCTAAATTGTCTTCTCTAAGGAATCAAAAAATAATCATTAAGAAATAACTGACTAAAATAACCTTTCTTCCTCTCTGTTCCTGTGGCACCTTTTGGTCTAACCTTGCTGCAGCACTTGCCACTTTCTGCCTTGTATTATGGTTACATGGACAAGAGGACAGGAGTCGGATGTTCAGTAGGCAGCCAGTGAGTGTTGGTTAAATGAACGAATGAGTTCATGACTTTATGTCTCCTCACTGATCCTGTGATTGGAGTCTACATTTTGCCCATACATCTACACTAGTATCTAGTGCAATATTTGGTGCCAAGTAGGCTGTCAGCTCTAGATAAATATTTGTTGGGTGAATAAATGAATGCCCGAAAGGGCTTCTGGAGGAAAGCCAGGAAGACATTCTTCTGATGAAAAGAATTTGTAAAGAGGTGGGCCAAAGCTGGAGGGGAGAATGTCGGATCAAGCAGTAAGGGTGCAAGGAAGGTGAGAGACAGGCCTCTGAGCTAACTGGAAGTAGTGGATGCGGATTGTCTAGAGAAACAACAGAGGACAAAGTGAGTGAATGATAATGGAGGGAAGTATCCACCAAGAAACAGCTCCGTTATGCCGGGAGGAACCCACATTTTGTAGAAACTTAGAACCAAGAAGTAGGGAGAGGGCTCTGGTAGACCAGGGACATAGCACGTGGTTGGCAAGAGGAAATGACATCAGATTAGAGCTCCTATGTCTTTTATCAACTTTGACCTCTCAGTCCCCCTTTATTGGAAAGGGATGTTTGCCTCCATGTCACTGCTATTTCTCCCAGAAGAGTTGTCAACACTCACAAATTCTATTTTCTCAACTTCCATTCACCCTTCATCTCACTTAACAGTAACTCCTACCCACACTCTGTTACAACATCATCAAGCCAGTTCCCCCTTTTTAAATGTCTTTCACCTTGCCTTTCCTGTCACCCCATCTTATGGTTTCTCTCTTCTCTCTCTGGTGTCTATTCATTCTCCTCTCTTTCTCAGCCCTTAAATGCTGATACATCTTGGGCATTTTGTCAAAAATCTTTTTTCCTTACTCTGTATACCCATCCCGGGTCATGTCACCTACTTTAGTGGCTCTACTTTAGTGGCTATAGTCACTATCTGTTTGTTAGGGCTTCCATTTCTAGATCTTCAGCCAAGATCTGTCTTCTGAGCTCCAAGCTTCTTAGGTATATTTACTTGGCTGTCCCATATACATCTCTTTCCAACAGGAAAAGGTCAATTTTATCGCCATCTGCCAAATCTTTCTTCTCTGGTCTGCCCCATTTCTGTGGATAGCATCATTGTCCATCCAGTCGCCTATGCCAAAAACCATTCGTCTTCTGTCCAAGCCAGTAGTCATTTTCCCTCCTATCCTCTGTTCATACCCAACTTATCACCAAGTCCTGCTGATTCTATCTCCTCCACGTTTTCCAAATCACCCCATTTTCTCCATTCCCACGGCCATTTGAGGTCAGATCACTATTGCCACCTGCCTAGGTTACTGCCTAGCTCCCAGGTGGATACCCACCTTGTCTTCCCCCATCCCGTCTTCTCTTCAGTCCAGTTTCCCACAGCAATTGGAGTGATCTTTCTAAATTACAACGGGATGCTATGTCCTCCTTGCTGATGTTGCCCTTTCCTTCTACAACAAAAGTAAGCCCTTAGCATCATTTTAAAAGCCCTTAATTATCTGGTCCCTGCTTATGCCTCTAATTTAGGTAATTCCTAGCTACTCTGAAATCTATGTACACACATACACACACATGCCATAGTCTCTCTGTTTCATCCAGCAGGTTGAGTGAACAGCTCTTAGCATTTAATGCCATGTCCTATCTTGCCAGTGGTCCTGACAGGCCACATCTCAGTCCGCCAGCCATGCCCCATGAGCCTGTTTTCCCACAAGGCACTTTGCCATTGGCCACTGTACTAATGTCTGGGTGATAGAGCACCTCTTTGACTATGCGTAATGGTACTGGAAGTTATTACGCTTCTGTCAGTCTTTGGGGACCACAGGCCTTGCTGTTAGACTGCACTTGCTGGGACAACTCATGAAGGAGCTCTGGACAAGGCTGCTCAAAGCCAGAGGTAAATGGCCAAGACATGGGGGAGGATGTGACTACCCCAGACCCTGCCCGGGCCTCTAGACTTTGGGAAGTCCTGTCAAAGACTCTCTTCTTATCCCTTATACATCCTTTGCTTATGATTGCATTGAATACATCAAAAGAAAAGCCAGAATGTTTGGGGTATATAGTGGGCAAGAAGGGAGACAAATGAGGTGACCAGGGAGAGGTGGTCAGGGCCCATGTCAGGCATGGCTTCGTAAGCCTCCATGCCTGTGCACGGAGGCGGACCCAGGCCTGTTGCATCGTATTTATTCAATAAACACCTGTTGAATAGACGCATCTCCTCATGCCTCTACATACAGAATAAGTAGCCTAGAACAGAAGCTCTGTGTGACCCCAGTGCCCTCTAGTGACCACATCCTCCAGCCTAAGGCTCTTGATGGCTTCCTTGTCTTCAGAAAAGTCTCAGCTTAGCTTGGGGCCCAGCCTGAGGGCCCAGCAATAGTCTCTGGCACATATCTTATTAACTATTCTCTGCAAGTAAGACTAAATCAGTTACAAAAATTCCTGATACAAGACCCACAGTCAGATGCACATCAGGCCTTTCTGGCCCAAGCAGGAGTCTCCAAAGAGAAGACATGGATGTTTCATTTCTCAGGGAACTGCAGGGAGCCTGTATGGGTGACAAGCATTGGAACACATTTAGCCAGTGTGACAGCAGGAAAGCTGTGTAGCAGCCATAACATCTCACTATTCTGTGGCAGTTAGGCTGATCTCCAGGCCATTTCACACCCAGGTGTGGAACCATTTGGATTCAATGGCCTGACCACACCAGAGCCACGGGCTGCACACTCTGGCCCCTCACATGCTTCTGAAGACCCACACTTGGGCATATGTGCATGTTGAGGACACGTTGCTGTGTGTGCACAAACATAACATACTACTTGTGCTGTGGTTGATTGCTTTCATTTGGATCCCAATCCACCTGGGCCCCTTAAGCTGATCACCCAACAAATTCTGAACTGTCATCTCCTTGTGAGGCTATCCCATGCCTGATTGAAAACCTGTTTCCACCCAACTTCCCCGGAAAAAGCCCACGAACAGCAGCCTATCTGCAAATGTGTGCTTCAGTAAATCAAGTGACAGCGGAGACCGGGCTCTTCTGGGAAAGGGGATGGCAGAGGGAGGGGCCCAATCCTGCCACCTATTTCCCAAGTGGTCCCTCTGGGGCAATAGCAGCAGCTTTGTTTGAAATATTTTTAAAGATGGGTCGTCTCCGACTTCCTTGGTAGATCATTCTCTAAATGGGTGAATCTTTCACACCGATCATTTTTCAAAGCCTCTGCATGTGTTTTTCTGTGCATGTTAGTCGCACTCCACTGAGCCAAATAAAGGAATCTGGTTCTTCTGAATGTTTACAGGTATTTCCTCTTTAGTTGTCACTTACCCAAGTGTAGCACATGGAGGTCTCTAATTTTTCTTCATTAATCAGTCCCCAAATTCCTTTACACTTGCTCCTCAGGTGATCCCATCACATCAACATATTTCTGGAGCTGAACCATCTGGAAGAATTGAGCCTTCCAGCTGTAGCCACCACCTGCCAGGGAGCAATGTGTGTCCGCCTCAGTCCACGGCCTGTGTTTCCACAGGTTCCCGCCCCGGGAGGCTTTGGTGCATCCATTTTACTTCTCTGCAAATGCACACGAGGTCTATCTGTGTATTTTCTAATTGCATCTTAAAGGCATCAAGGGTAAAACGCCTGTTGATAACAGGCAGTGTTGGTGAAGGGTATGGGGACACTGGCATGCCTTCATACATTGTTGAGAGGTCCAATTGGTACATCTTTTGGAAGGCTGTTTTGACAGTTGCTTTCAAAATAAAAAAATAGACCTTTCACCTAGCATTTCAACTTTTTCAGAATCTATACTACACATAGAACACCTCACTGCAGCATTGTTTCAAAAAACTGAAAATAGTCTAACTAGCTCTCATTTGGAAATTATTACATAAATGAGTTAAATACATTTTGAACTTGGACACTGAAAGACTGAGCCACAGTTTCAAAAAAACAGCAGGAACAGCAAAAATCTATAGGTACTCACATGGCAAGATGCCTACGAAATATCATGAAGTTCAAAAGCAAATTGCAGGACAGTACATATGATAGGAGACCATTTTAACAAATTTTTATTCTAGCCATTTATAGGACAAAATCTGGAAGGATTCATGCACAACTCTTCGTGGTATTATTTTCTGAGATCGAGGACTTTTGAAGATGTACATTTTTTAATTGTGCTTTCTCTGTTTTTCAACATTTAGTGCTTATTCCTTTTATGTTAGGTAAAGACAGTAGAGATATTAAATTATATTTGTCATGCTCTTGATCTAGAAAGTTGACTTTTTAGGACATGTTGCTGTCCTCTCCTTGGGCCTCAGACACTGAAGAGTTTTCCATGTGCTGGTCCCAGAATTCTTATCTTCTCCCAGCTCAGAACAATAGTGCTGTCTTTTCAGGGTGCATTATTTGAACACATAAAGCTCAGTATCTATTGCTTGTAGATTTTAATCTGAATGTTCAGGCCCCATTAACCAGATTTTCTTTTTTGTTTAATATGTTCAGACTCTTCACGGATTATTTCATTTGAGTAGTCCTATTACCTATTTTTTGTAAGGTTTTGATCATTTTCTAAGCACCTGTATCATTTTTCCCTTGACTCCCCACTCCCCTTAATGAAAGGAGTATCTGCTTCCTAACCTGCTTAGAGTTGTTCATTAATGTTTATTTCACACAATTTTTTAAAAGAGGGTCAAGGGAATCAGGCATGGCATTTTGCTAGAGAAGCCCTTGTCTCTTTTGTCTTCACTCTAACTCTTTCTGCATTAGCACTGCACATGCTGCATGTGTTATGATAAAAATTAGTTTTGTTGAATCTTTTTACTTTTAAGGTGGTAATTTATTTAGATGGCATGTTAAGAAAAAGAAACCACCTAGCCCTCCCACTAATTTATTTCTCATTTATTTTTATTTTTATACAAACAGTATGAACAGAAAATTAGAAAATGTAGGTGAGTAAAAGAAGAAAAAATATAAATCACTTCTATTTTCACTTTCAGGTATAGCAACCGTGAATAACTGGGTATAGAGCCTTGTAGATCATTTCTATGTATATAAATATTTATCTTTTCTTAATAATGGGGTTGTATTTAATCAATTGTTTTATAAACTGATTTGTTTAATACTTAATGTAGCATGAATATTTTTCTGTCATTAAAGATAGGTAATATAAACAGAGTTTACTACATGCCAGACATCAGACTAAGTATTGTACACAGATTAACCTACCTATCCTCACAACTTGCTATAAGTTGGGCAGCATTATTACTCCCATTTGATAGATTAAAATACTGAGGCACAGAGAGATGAAATAACTTGCCTGCAGTCACACAGCTAGTAAGTAACAGAGCTAGATTTTAAACCTCAACAATCTAGCTCCAGCAACCTTACACTTGACCACAAAGCTCTGACCCATGCCATTCTTTTCATGACTACACTACAGGAAATTTATTTAACCACTCTTCACTCTCAGCTATTCAATTCACTATTATACACAAAGCAGCAATGAACACCTTATTCAGATATTCATCTTTATTCACGTGTTCAATAACAACCATAGGTTGAATGCTCATGAATAGAATTGCTGTGTCAAAGAGTTCACACATTTTTTTAAAGCTTGGATACGTATTAGTCAATATATTATCTTATTTTTTATTTATCTATATTTAACTTATATTAACTTATAGTTAATATAAGGTTACTACACAATCTTATATTGGTAACATTAATTTCAGTGTAGTGATTCGACATTTTTATACCTTAGAATGTGACCACCCCACTAATTCTAACAATCATCTGTCACCATGCAAACTTCCCACAGTATTAGTGAACTATATTCCCCTTCCTCTTTTCACCCATCCCTCCACCCGCTCTCTTCTGGTAACCATTCCTTTGGTCACTGTTTCTATGAGTCTGTTTTTGTTTTGTTTGTTTTGCTTTGTGTTTAGATTCCACATATAAATGAAACCATATGGTATTTGTCTTTCTATGCCTGACTTATTTCACTTAGCATAATACCCTCTATCAAGCGTGTCCAACCCATGGCCCACGGGCCACATGCGGCCCAGGGCGGCTTTGAATGTGGTCCAAAACAAATTCATAAACTTTCTTAAAACAATATGTGATTTTTTTAGCTCATCATCTCTCATTATTGTTAGTGTATTTTATGTGTGGCCCAAGACCATTCCTTTTTTCTCCAGTGTGGCCCAGGAAAGCCAAAAGATTGGACACCCATGCCTAGATCCATTGGTATTGTTGCAAATGTCAAGATTTTATTCTTTTTATCACTGAGTAATGTTCCCTTGTGTGTGTGTGTGTGTGTGTGTGTCACATCTCTATCCACTCATCTATTGATGGACCCGTAGGTTGCTTCCATATCTTGGCTATTGTAAATAATGCTGCAGTGAATATAGAGGTGCATATATCTTTTCAAATTAGTGTTTTCATTGTCTTTGAATAAATACCTTGAAGTAGAATTACTTGGTCATATGGTATATCCATTCTTAGTTTTTTGAGGAACCTCCATAATGTTTTCTACTGGGGTTGTACCAGTTTACAATCCCACCAACAGTGCACAAGGGTTCCCCTTTTTGCACATCTTCTCTAACACATGTTATTTGTTGACTTTTTGATAATAACTATTCTAACTGGTATGAGGTGGTATCTCAGTGCGATTTTGATTTGAATTTCCCTGATGACTAGTGATGTTGAGCATCCTTTCATTTGTCTCTT